>BSBK01000496.1:462500-615000 GCA_027943335.1 Chamaecyparis obtusa | reverse complement strand
TTGTATATGGGCTAGGTGCCCATGTTGGAGCCATGTAATTATATTATTTAATTATCATGTTTATTATCCTATGCATGGGTTTTTGCAAGTTATTTCTAGTCTCTTATTTTTGGTTAACACAATGGTTTTCCCAACCACAATTTTCTATAAATTGGAGCCATGAGATGGTAGTTTTATGAATTTGAGTTCTTGTAGGTATCATAGTGTATCTGAGTTGATCAAATAATAGTAGTGCAGTGTATTATTGGACATCTCTTCATTAAAATATTAATAATATATATGCCCTCTTTCTTATGTGGAGTTTTTCTTGAAAGAGTTTCTCCATCTAAATTTGATGTCTATTAAGGTTTTCATTTTTATATGAATGTTTAATGTGTAATCACATAATCTCAATTTGGTAAATCTTATTTTCAAATTTGCAATCACTTGCATAAGTTAATATTACAACTAAGGTCCAATACCTTTTCAAACATTATCTATATAATACCATCATATAGCTCCTTCAAAGTGATTCAAGAATATCAATAAATTTTAGTTATATGTCAAAGTTTGGTAAGAACCACTTGATAACATTGTTAAAGAATGTGAATCACTCTAATGTGAAATTCTATTTCTAGAATATTAATTTATATTGGTAAATTTAGTTTGTGATTTTCATATGGTTTTTTAGGATATATATGTTATCTTCTTTGAGATAAAGGTAGTATGACAACTTATTTTTGAAACTTGGTCTATTTGTGAAAAAGTGGTCTCAAACTTGCTCTGCAACTTAGTGGTAATTGCGTATGAGGAGGCCTCCCAACTTATGTGAGGGGTCACTCGGCCCTTACAAGAAGGCCCTCATCTTTTCCATGTCATCAATTGCATTCATTTCCTTGATAATTTTTATGGACGATGGACAAACACATGACTTATTTCCCTTGAACCCTTCCCCCTTCGTTGAGACCACTGCTATGAGTAACTCTGCAAGGAATTTTTTCAAGGAGGTCGTTGCAAATGGGAGTCAAATTCTATAAAGTGTCACTTTTGTTCCTGGTCATGCCTTGAAAGAGGAGTCTTCTTTTGCAAATAGAACAAGAGGAGGTAAGGGTTCACCTTCTCCTCTCATTGTTAGACCTAATTCAAAGATGTCCAAATCTATAGATTTTGAAAATAATAGGCTTAAGAGTATTGTCATCTTTTGCAAATAGAACCAGAGGAGGTAAGGGTTTACCTTCTCCTCTCATTGTTAGACCTAATTCACAGATGTCCAAATCTATAGATTTTGAAAAGAAGAGGTTTGAGAGTACTTCCATCTTTTTGGTGGTCCAGGATGTTATCAAATTGTCATCTCATATTTTTATGAATGATTGGATGCACAATATATGGAATACTAAGCTAGGGTTTGACTACTATTTATGTTGCATGATTCAACGGGGTCTATTTTTCATTTTTTTTTAAACCCTGATTCACAAAAGGAAGTTGTAAAAAGGAAATTTTGGAATATTGGATCATGTATGTTTAGAGCCACATCTTGGATGGATAATGAAAATAGAGAAGAAGTTATTTCCCTCTCAAGCCCTAGATGGGTCATAGTTAAAAATATTCCCCCTATATATGGAACCTTATCCCTAAAATAATTGACTCCATTGGGAGAGTCATTAGAATGGAAGAATTGGAACCTATGATGCTGCATATGGATGATAGAATTTTACTTTCCATTTATCCTGGTATCGATTTGATTGAAAATTTGGTGATGGAAATGGAGAAGGAGATAGTTACTTGACCTATTGAATTCCTCAGTGGCCTCAATGTCTATTTTTTTATGTTGCAAAGAGGGCCACATAAGGAGGAATTTCCCTATGTTAAAGATTAAATCTCACCTAAAGTCAATTTTTTGTAAGAAGAACTTTGTTAACCAAGAGGATCTCTCTATAAATAAATCCACTAAGGAAGGAATCCCTAAGGGAGTCCATGTTGCTTCCTCTAAGGAAGTACTGAATGTTGATTGCACTTGTTCTAACCCCCTACATCTTCTATTGGAGACTTGGTTAGCCATCAACCCCCAGATAAACCTCCTAGCACTAGTCATTCTACATTTATCTATCAAACCCCTATCCATGCTAAGGATATTCATAGAGATGTTATTGAAAACAAGATAAAAGACCTTAAAGAGACTCTTAGGAAAACTTACTACCCTTAGAAGATTACTCATCCCACCAATGCCTTGCCTAGTTTAATTTTTTCCTCACAAGATGGACCTCTCATGTAACCCTTGATGCTCAATAGTTGGCAATATGAAAGATCAGAAAGGTTGTTAAAATTAGGAAAAGGATGGAGAAGTCTATTTTAGAGGGAGAAGAAGAAACCCCCCTCCCAATAGAATTTAACTTGCTGAAGTGTTGTGGGACCAGCAACATCCCACCTTCTCTAGGAAATCAATGACTGATTCTAGGGTGACGTCTTCTAATGGTAGTAGAGTGAATGGGTGTGAAGCCATGGATCAGTAGTATTCTTGTTGATAAGATGAAGGTAAATCTAGTTCCAAATAGTTCTATTAAAAGGGATTCCCTTGAAGCTATTAAAAACTCTTATTATCTAGATGAGTGTCTCTCTAATTGCTCCATCATTTTCATACTCACTACTACTAATCTTCTCCTAATCCCTCACCCCCCTCTGTTAAAATTAGAGGTAGTCACAATGGTACCAGTGACCTTATTTCCACTGAAGGTGGGGGCCTTGATGGATCTCAAGGAGAATCTAAGTGTCCTGAATCTCATCAGGGTGATATAGAAGAGTTGGATTGGGATATTATTCCATTTTAAGGTTCCAAAGTTGAAGATGTCGGGGTTGAAGCTATTACAACCCTCAAAGACAAAAAAAAATATAGGAAAAATTCTAAGGCCATAAAGGAAAAATCCAAAAGTATATCCAAAACTCAGGTGAATATAAAACCCACTTTGGGGGCTAAACAATCTTTTAAATTCAATATTTTAAAAAAGAGAGGCACACCTTTAGCCTCCACCAACTCCAAATATGGCAAAAAAAGCACCCAGAAGGCCTTGCCTAAATACTACAAGAGATTTTAAATTCCAACGAATGTTTCTCCATGAGTTTAAAATGAGCCTCCTAGAATGTTAGGGGCTTGAAATCCATAGACAAAAAGTACATTATGAAAAGATTCCTCTATATGTATAAGAAAATGGACATTCTCCTTCTACGGGAAATTAAAGCAGTACAATTCAATCTTGATATTAACTTGAAATGCATCTAGAGAGATTCAATATTATTTACTACCAATCATTGTAAGAGGAAAGGAGGTTATTCTATCATGGTGGGAGTCAAGTGGAAGGATGTGGTTGTGAGATGGGGCTCATCTCCTTGAAATATAGTGGTTTGGGTTGTCTTGAAGGATAAAGGGGTGGAAGTTGGTGTTTTCTCAATCTATGCCCCAAATGATTATAGAGATAGAGTGGAACTTTGAAAGTGGATGACTTAGTTAGAGGGAATTCCATGAATCATTTTTGGGGACTTCAACATGGTGGGGAGTCCACAAGATAAATATGGTGGGAACAAGTTTGAATGGAAAGGGGATGAGAAGTTCTTTTGGTACAAGATGATCAACGAGATCAACCTTTGGGACCCATTACCTGGTAACAAGAATAGAGACCCTAGCATTTGGTTCACCTGGTGAAATTTTCAACAAGGTAAGATGAGAATATATAATAGGCTTGATAATTTTTATGAAAATAAAGACTTCTTTGGATTGAGTAAATATGAAGAGGATTCTTCCATTAGAGTTACTCCATATACCCTTTCTAACCATCACCCTATGTTGGCTGAGATTTCATCTAAGGAATTCACTTCAACAAACAGTTACAAGAGGGATTCCTTTGCACTAAACACTAAATTGTTGGAAAGTGAAACAATCTTAAATGTTGTTTCCCTCATCAAATAGTTCAATAATCAAATTGTTAAATATAACTTCTATTGACAAGTGGAATTAGAATATTGCGAGTTGGATAAATCTATGTCAAGTGGTAGGTAAGAAGCAAGATAAAGATGCTAGATATCAAGAAGTGACACTTCATGAGTAGTTAGTGGTTGCTGAAGATTGTATTCAAAATGACCCATGCAATCAAAATTCCATCGAGGTCCTCAACTATGCTAAGAACTCTTTGAGAAGAATCTAAAACTACAAGATATAGGGTGCAAAGGTTACGAGTGGACTGAATTGGCTAAACCATGGAGACAAAGAAACTAAATATATTTTTTAATTTCTCAAGAATAAAGAGGCCAAGCAGAGGATTGATGATATTTGGGAGGGGGGTGTCAGCATCACTGATCTATTAGCTTTGGCATATTTTTCATTGATGTCAAAAAGGTGTTTAACTTCATAGATGTTGAAGTATGCTATGAATATTATAGGAATGGTATGGTATGCATCATTATAAAGATAAGTTGAGATGTTTGTTGGTGTTAACTAGATTAGGCATTTCCAAAGGGGGAGTTTACTACTATGGTCATGATAGTTGGTCATTCATGCTAAAGGTGATATGTTGTAGAAGATTGATTAGAGTGTAATAACAAGAGGAGATGTGTAGGAGATGTTAACAAAGAGCTTATGGTGACACAAAGATACATGCTTTAGTAAATAGTTTGCAGTGAAGCTCAGTTCCTATCATTCAGGTGACAGGAAGTAGATAATTGGTGATAATGATCAAAATCAACAAGAGTATAATAGTCAACATAATGTCTCTATTTTTCAAGGTCTCTATATCCTTATAAAAGTCATTTAGTGAAACAATGAATTAATGGTGGGTCCCACAAGACATTTCAATAAAGTTTTAAAAGTCATCTCTATCTCGTGAGACTACTATATTCTCATAAAACTAAGTTAGTGAAACTACGACCTGAGGTGGGTCCTACAAATGTTTTCAACATTTTGCAAGGGAGAAGAATCCTAAAAAAAGTTAAAGAGTGAATTGGTGATGGTGGTGGGCCCGAGTCCAAGGGTGTGTAGAATGGCAATACATGAAAAAGGAACTTATAACACAGTAATCAACAATGGTACCAACAACATACTAAACATTCATAGAGTAATATTGCTAATTCACCATACCAATATAACCAGTTCCAGAATGGTGAGGAAATGCTTTCTTCTTTTATTGATACCAAAGAACCACACCTTACATGAAAGACTAAAGTGTTTATAAAGTAGTCAGTTGGTTGGGACAACCAACAGACACACCTCCTCACTCCTAACTACCCTCCTGATAAGTTATAACTAAAATTAATACATCATTACTTTATTCATACTACATTTATCCCCCCCAAAAAAATAGTCATCTTCCAGACGACAACACAACCTAGAGAAAAAAAACAAGCTTAAACTTTGGAATTGGGTTGTGAAGGCATCCCTGGCTTCAAAGTTTGCCCCCATATGCATGCTAGATCTCATTCTATGAGTTTCTACTTGGCCTGAATGCCTTGGAGAACCCGCAAAGCCTCCATCTTCTTTGCTTCTGCTTGTGCCACTTTCTCTTCCAGGTCCCTGCGTTCCTTCTTCCATGCAGCCTTTTCTTCTATCCACTCCTTCTTCATGTTACTAGTCAGCTCCCTTTCCTATTTGAGATCCCAATAGGTCTTCCTAAAGGCTCCCTCTATCTCTGTCAGAGTGTGCATGAGTGGTGTCTTCCCTTGCTCCTGTGGTACGATGCCTGTGGTTACCCAGAGTTCCTTAATTTCTCACTGCGTATATCCCCCTTGCTGAAGTAGGGTCCAATCTATTTCATAAGCTCCTTTTACGAAGGTCTCCAAGGACTTAGCTACCTCAACTATGGCATCCTCCTTCTAGCTCTTAGCCTGCTCTAAAATTTCCCTCGTGGCCTGCTCCATAGCTGTCAGTTCCTTAAGGAACCTGGCTACCTTGTCTTCTAGTGTGATTGTGTCCTCGCTCCGAGGCTGATTTTGGGTTCCTCCTAGGTCCTCCTCTCTCACCTCCTTGGATGGTGGTGAAGGTGGAAGGACCATTCCTTCTTCCTCTAGTAGTCATTCCGCCTCTTCCAAAACTCTGTCTTCTCCCGCATCCAAAACTCTGTCCTCTCCTACATCCTTCATCTGTATTTCTATGAGGCCCTCTTTTGCATCCTTGTTGCCATCAATGTGTACCACCAAGGCGACTGGTTTGGTCACTTCGATACCTTGTGAAGTGTGGAGCCTTATCCTATGGCTGCCCACTTGTCCTCCACAGAGGTCTATGATCTTGGTTTGCACCTGTTGCTCCGCTGGAATCAAATTAGCCATGCTAGGTAAGGAGAGTCTTGTGACTCCCCATCTGGAAATCATCTCTGGCTTCTTCCCATCTTCCCTTGTACTCATCATGGTACTTCCTTCCTCCGCCATGGTGCTAGTGGCCCTATGAATCTCTGTGAACTTAGGTACCCCTCCTGGTAGTGGTCCTTCACTTGTTGGTAAGAATGTGGCATCTCACGGTGTGCCTTTCAGATTTCCAAGGCAGATTTCCTCCTCTTGGGAGTTAGATGATGTATCATCTTCCCCACTATCATCTCCTACTTCCTCCTCGCTAGAGGATTCTTCCACAAGAATATCCTTTGCCACTTCCTATCTAAGTTTCTTTGTTCGTGGTTCTCTGCCACCAAGTCCTACCCCCATGGTATCCAGGTGGAACTAGTATGACATAGTTAGTTTGTAGGGTTCTACCCTACTCGCTGGGATCAGCGGTCCCTTGTGCTCTACCGCTACCTGTAGCCGAACTACTTCTAAAAACAAGGCTATTGCATGGTGAGGCATATAGAATGCTTTATGTTTCAATTCCATAAACTCCCTTAACCTGTCTGATAGAAATTGTGCCCAGTTGTATATTTGTCCTCTATTCAGTCCATCCACTACTGGCAACATCCAAATGGCAATATCCGATGTGAAGCTCCCAGTAGTAATTTTTCTCTTCACCAGGTCTATAATGCACCTCCATTCTGCATTGGCTATGAAAATATTTTTCAAACCCCGGCTATTCTTTTTGCTGAGAATATCATTCCGTACCTACTTGGTGAGGTTCTCCTTACAGACTAGCTCCAGCCACTTCTTCTTCTCCTCCATGGCCATAGGTGTTTTTAGGGCTTTTGTGATTTCCTGCCCTTTGTTAGGTATTCCAAATACCTTGCTTATTTCTTTAGCAGAATAGGAAATAGTTACATCTTGCTGGGCATACTTTATGATGAATTTGTGGGCTTGCCTGTCATATCCTTCCACCATAGTCTCCAATATAGATTCAAATTCCTTGAGATCAAATATGGGCATAAAAATGATTTTCTCTACCTCTTCCATGCATAGTGCTTCCTTCAAGGTGTACTTCTCTTCCACATTTCCCCACCAGGCATGACATTCACTCCCTACTATGCTTTCAAAACTAATATTTGCAGCTGCAGTTTTCTCTGTGACATTCTTTTTACCTTTCTGGCTAGCCATCTTCTTCCCCTTTTTCACCTGTAGGACTTGGTTTTTTTGTTTGTAGTCAATGATTTTCCCCTTGCTCGGGTTTCCCACACTGATCTTCACCATCTTATAGCTTATGTTCAATCGTTGTGTGTTTTTGAATTTTTGTCTCCAACCGTTTGCCTGTTTTCCCCCTGCTATTTCTCTTTGGGCCGTACTATTTTGTTTCTCTTCCTCCATACGACCTATGTGACTATTGCCTTCTGTACTACCAAATGCATTTTTATTGGTATGGATATGCTGCTTTATGTCCATACAAGCCTGGTACGACACTCCTGTGTATGGCTCTATTGGTACAACACCCTTCTGCATGGGTACACATGGTATGGCACTTCCCTATTTTCATACGACAGACCTCTGTATGGCTATGCTTTGAGCGGAGCTTCCTTGTACCTGTACGGTACTATTTTGTATGGTACTGTTCCATACAGCTATGTGTTGCACTACTCCCAATCCTTTGTGTACAGCCCTGAGATTCACCGTACGACCCTGTTGGAGTACAAAGATCCTAGCCCTCAATTTGATCATACGGGTACGATATTGTTCAATTTCATCACGTACAGTGTGTACCTTCCCCATACATCAATCATGTCTTTGGCCATGATCTTCATGTTTGTATGGTGTATGATAGCCTAGTCTATTGTGATGTTTCATACAGTGTTCTTCTAGTCCGTACGACTCCTTGTCATGTACGGTGTTGTGGTCTCTCTTGGTATGGATGCTTTATTCTGTCTGAGTGCCCCTCTCCTCTTCCTATACCATGAAATGAATTATCTTTCCCCACTGGAGTCTTTTATAGCCTTTGTGGTTGTTAGGGTTTGGTTTTTTTATTTCCCACTTATCATCCTTTTCAGCTTTTTCTTTCATTCCTTCTCCTATTTCCAAGTGATATAGAGGAATGCTTTCTTTTTTCTCAGTATAGGGTCTTAGTTTTGATCCATTTACTAAGTCCTTTATAGGCTTATCATCCAATGTGGTCAACTTTATGGATCCATTATCTTTAACTTCCATAACCTTAAACGGTCCTAGCCAACTTATTTTGAACTTCCCTAGTTTAATAGCATTTTTCCCATTTTACCTAAGTACTAGTTGGCCAGGCCTAAATGCCATACTCTTGAGGTACTTGTCATGCCAAAATTTCTATCGCCCCTATGCCACCTAGGTGGCCCATTGGGCTAGGGTTCTTTTTTCATCCAGCTTTATCAGGGTATTAAGTCATTCCTTTAAACTTTCTGTTTCTCCCAGTCGATGTTCTACTACTATTCTCAGGCTCGGTACTCCAAATTCCATAGGCATCACTGCCTCCTACCCATACATTAATTCAAATGGTGTTTTCCCTATGGTGGCTTTGTAAGTCATTCTGTAGGCCCACAAAACTATTGGTAGTCTTTCTTCCCAATCCCCCTTTTCTACCCCGCAAGTCTTGTATAGGATTGTTACTAATATTTTGTTTGTTGACTCTGCTTGACCATTTTCCCTGGGGTAGTATGGACTAGAAAATGAGTGAAAATTTTGATATACACTTGTCATCATCCTGATAGTCTCATTCACAAAGTGCACCCCCTATCACTTGTGAATTGGAGCAGTATCCCAAACCTTGTCACAATTTGCTCATAAAGGAATTTGGTTGTACTTCGGGTTGTATTATCTAGAAGTGCTCTTACCTCTACCCATTTTTTGAGGTACTCCGTCACCACTACTATGTACCTACATCTTCATCTACTTGTTGGCAGAGGTTCCACAAAGTCCAACTCCCACATTTCAAAGAGTTCTTGTGGTTGTGATGGAAAAAGGGGCATGAAATCTCATTTCATCGACTTCCCTGCCCTCTGACATGTGTCACAACTCAGCACCCATTCCTTTGAATCTGCATAGAGTGTAGGCCACCACAATCCTACAAGGAGTACTTTGCACGTCGTGGCATCTGGTCCCATGTGCCCTCCTGCCAAGCCTGCATGAGACTCCCTAAGGACTGCGGGTATTTCTTCCTCCATCACACATCTTCTCAATATCCTGTCCGACCCTCTTTTGTATAGTAATCCACCGATTAATTGGAAAGTGGTTCTTTTTAGTGCTATTCTCCTCCTCTCCCCTATAGTCATTTCTTGTGGAAATGTTGATGTGGAGAGATATTGCCCAATTTTTTCGTACCAAGATGGTAGGATGGCTATCTAGAACAAGTGTGCATCTGGGAAATCATCTTCTACCCCTTCTTGTACCTTTTCTCTTGACTTGATTTGAGAGAGGTGATCTGCTACCACATGACTTTTCCCCGATCTCACCACTATCTTGAAAGTGAATTCTTGAAGTAAGATCAACCACCGGCTTACTCTCCCCTAGATTACTAGCTTATTGACTAAGTACATCAGTGCTTGATGATCCAAAAAGATTGTAAATGGTGTAGCTTGCAAATAGTGGAAAATTTTTTGAACTGCATATACCATCCCCAGTGCCTCCCTTTCGATAGTACTATAGTTCCTCTCTACTTTGGACAGCAATCTGCTGGCAAAATATACAAGGTGATCCAACCCACTAGAGCTTGGTTGTGCCAAAGTTGTGCCTATTGCAAAATTTGAAGCATCTACATGTACATGAAATTATTTCTCCCAATCTGGGCAAACCAAGATGGGTGTACTTACTAGTCTCGACTTGAGTTCTCTAAAGGCCTCCTCTTGCTCCACCACCCATCCGAAGGGTTCCCCTTTTTGGGTGAGTTTTTCCAGTGGTAGTGAGACTTCTATGAAGCCTTTTATGAATCACCTGTAGTACCCTACATGCCCCAAAAAGGACTTGATGCCTGTAATATCTTTTGGTGTTTCCATCTCTACAATTACCCTCACTTTATTAGGGTTAGTTTTTAGTCCCTCCTTACAGACTATATGCCCTAGTAATCTTCCCTGTGGTACCAGGAATCTACACTTTTTTGGGTTTAGGGCTAGTCTCACTCTTCAACACCATTCCATGCACTCCATTAGTATTTCTAGATGATTTTCCTCCCCACTATACATGGACCAGTTGTCCAAGAATGCTTTAAAGTTCCCAGTGGACATTTTGTCAAATATGTGTAGTATAATCCTTTGGAAAGTAGTCGGTGCATTGCATAGTCCAAAGGGCATCCGATTGTAGGCATACACCCCATCCTCTACTATAAATGTGGTTTTCAATCTATCTTCTTCATCTATGCTTATTTGGTTGTATCCTGAGAACCCGTCCATAAATGAGTATATTTCATGCCCGGCTACTTCTTGTAGAATGCTATCCGTAAAGGGTATTGGGAAGGGATCCTTGATGGTTACAACATTTAGGCATCTGAAGTCTACACATATGCATATTTGGTTTGCTTCTTTCTTTAGGGATATAACTATGGGTGATACCCACTCATTGGTTTGTACCCTAAATATGATTTGTGCCTTGAGCATCTTTTCAATTTCTTCCTGTACCTTTCCTGCATAATTCTTGTTCATTCTATATGGGTGTTTCCTAACAGGTCTTGCCCCTGGTACTAATGGTATGTGGTGTATGCATAATTTTGGTGGTATCCCCTTTAAATATTTATACATCCATGTGAATACATCCTTATACTCCAAGAATATTTTGAATGCAGTGGCTTTCAATATAGGGTCCCAGTCATCCCCTACTAGGATCATTTTTGGATCTTCCTCCTTTCCCAAGTTCATCTCCTTTAGATTTGGCTCCTCGTATTTTATAATTTTCTCGTCAAATTGATGTGCTAGTATTCTATTCATGTCTTCCATGCCTTCCTTGTACTCCTTGTATTCTTGTGGATAAGTTTCATTTTCCTCTATTTCCAAGATTTCTACCACATTACACTCGGGGTGGAAGATCTCATAATCCTCCATCTACCAATGGAACAACCTGTTTAGGGAGCTGGTTTCATCCTCTGAATAGTCTCCAAGTCACAGAACCCCTTCCTCATTTGGTTCCATCTTGGCATCTTTATTATTCTCTTCCTTGTCTGATTCTGAATCAGATGCTACTTCCTAGCTCACGACTTGATTCTTCAGGTCAATGATATACTTTTTCCCTTCTTTCTCAATGGAGATAATATTTTTCTTCCAATTGTGGTCCGCTTTTGCCAGTATGAGCCACCCTCTCCCCAGTAGTGCATCATAACCCTTTTTCTCCAGTGGTATCACCATGAAGTCCAAGAGAAATTGTTGCGTCCTGATGACTACTTTTTGTCCCATCAAGGTTCCCAGAGGTTTTATTCCGTGCTGGTCTACTCCAACCAAGTGGAATTTTGGTGGCCCTAGGGTTGGTTTTCCCAATGTCTTCCAAGTTTCTTCTGGCAAGACATTCATGGCTGACCCTTCATCTATGATTGTGTTGGTAAGCTTGTACCCTAGAATCTACATTTCAACCATAGCTGGCATTCTCCCCACCCCTACTAATAGCAATGTTGGCTCCATGGGCTCCTTCATTTGTTCCCTGACCTCCCTGTCTTTCTCTTCTCCAGGCCCTACTTTCTTCCCCATGTTGTTGTCCATTTGTGTGATGGCTACTCTAAGCTGTGGCATAGTTTGCAATAGATCAGCCACCTGGACTGGAACTGTGGCCTGTAGCATTTGTTCCATGATGTTTGCTTCAGATTTTGAACATTCCATTCTTGTGGTCTTATTCTTCTTTTGTTCTTTTCGCATTGCCTGCTCCACTGCCTCTTGTGCTTCTTTCAACCTTTCTTTTTTAGTACATGGTTCTAGGTATGTTAGCTTCCTTACATGAGATCTAGTAATGTCCATAATAGGTTGTGGTTGTGCCAAATCCAACATGTTGACCGACTTTTGTCTCAGGCAATTGGTGTCCTCATGGTTGCTTGGCCCGCACCATTTGCAAAGAAGGCCTCCCTGTCCGCCTCCACTTCAGCAATTGCATGCAAAATGTCCCCACTCATTGCATCTCGTACACTCATTGTATCATGGGCCTTCCTTTGGAATCATATTAAATGCGGCTACAAGGGGTGTTATTGTTGCTTCCTTGACGGTTATCCTTATACCCTCCTGGTGAAGCCTCCATGTTTATGTTTTTGGATGGTGTAGTTGGTGGTGTTGCCTGTTCTTGAGTATAGAGTACTTGGGCACTTCTTGCTTTAAGGTTGTATGGGCATTCATTGATAGAGTGCCCTAGTACTTGGTATATATCGCAAAATGACTTCTTGGGGCAATTTTTCTTAGTGTGTCCTTCCAATCTGCATTCTGTGCACCATAGTTCTTTCCCTTCCCTTGCTTCTTCCTTCCCCATCTTCATTTCCTTCATCATTCTGGCCATATCCTTTCTCAATGCTTGTATTGTTCGGGTCTCTTCACTACTTTCATTGCTGCTCTCATCACCACTGGTGCACCTCTTCCCTTTGGATGTTTTGTTTTCACTTTTGGTGGGACTACTTTCACCTATTTCTGAAGAAATGAATTGAGGCCCTTAATAAACCATCTTTTCTTTAGCTCATCAGTTGGTTCCTTGTCCATTTTGCCTATTAATTCCTTCAGTCACCGGTAGAATTCCCTTACAGTCTCATGTTTCCCTTGCCTGGTGTTGTAGATTTCAGCCATCACCTCATCATCATCCTGAAGGAGTCAGAACTCTTCTTCAAATGCTCTCTTCAGATCTTTCCATGTGGTTCTTGCACTCGAGGGTAAATCTGCGTACCAGTCAATAGCAATCCCCCGTAGGGTGGCTGGGAATGCTTTTAACTAGACATCTTCATTCGTTATGCCATTAGCCTCCCATATCATGACACAAGTTCTACAGTGCCTGCCAGGATCATTTTCTCCATCTCCAGAGAATCTTGGGAGTTTCTATTTATTCAGGTTTTGTGCCATTTTGTTAATGCTCCCTCTGATTAGTATGGGTGGTTTGCCAATTGTGTGTCCCTGGTTGTCCTTCACTCCTCTGGCCATGCCAACGTCTCCCTCTAAGATAGTTAGGCCCTTGAAGTTGTGTAACAAATCACTAACCTCACCATCAACCATCTCCTCCTCGTCACTAGAAGAGTTGAAGTATGTGATTGGCAATGGGGTTTTCTCCGCGATATCAGTTGGAGATTCAATCTCCTCAACCCAAGGACTTCTATATACTCTATTCCACCCTTGTGTAGAGTCCTCCTGGGGTTCATCCACTCTTTGTAGTCTAAGAGATTTTTGCAAATGGCTTACTACCTGCTGTAGCCGTACCTATCTTTCCAACTGCTCTTGGATGCGCAAGGATCTTCTTACAGACTTTTTTGGGTTAGCCTCTTCTTCCTCCTGCGTCTATCTTCTCCTGTATTTACTAAGGAGGTTTGGCATTAATTAATTTCTTTGTGAGGGGTACGTCATCTGGGTGGGTCTCAGGGTTCTTCCTCCCTCCGATTCCTTTCTTCGTACTATTTGAGAACTTTCTATCGTCGTTGCTCCTTCCTCACACTTTCTCGCTCCTCTTCGAGTTTCACCAATTCTTGAGCCAACAACCTTGGTATACTTCCCAAGAGGTCATATACTATGGAGTTGACACTAATTTTGGCCTGTACTCTACTAGGCGAGATGTCACCTCATTGTTCAACCTCTTGTTCCATGTACTTGTCTACCGCCACTTCCCAGGACTGAATCAAATCTTGTGTGACTTGGTCCTCTCTTGTTACTTCGTTATCCTTGGGTTTTCTACTGGTTACTAAGGTCGATTGAACAAATTTGTGGCCCATTATGCTTCCATCTTTCTATACTCATCATCGTACTAGCCTTGTACTAGTCACGTACTAGCCCACTGTACTAGCCTTGCACTAGTCATGTACTAGCCTTGAACTATCCAACCATACTAGCCTTGTACTAGTACTAGTTCTATGCTCTGACCAACTATTAGTCACTATACCAATCTCATACTGTACCCATCACATACTAGCCCGAAGCTATGTCACGTACTGTACCAGTCACGTACTAGCCAAGGTACTAACCCCTTACCACTCAGACCTCAGGTTTGTATTCGGTAGCAGCGCCAAAATGTAGAATAGAAATACATGAAAAAGGAACTTATAACACAGTAATCAACAATGGTACCAACAGCATACTAAACATCCATAGAGTAATATTGCTAATTCACCATACTAGTATAACCAGTTCTAGAATGGCGAGGAAATGCTTTCTTCTTTTATTGATACCAAAGAACCACACCTTACATGAAAGACTAAAGTGTTTATAAAGTAGTCGGTTGGTTGGGACAACCAATGGATGCACCTCCTCACTCCTAACTACCCTCTCAATAAGTTATAACTAAAAGTAATACATCATTACTTTATTCATACTACAGGGTGGAAGTATTAAATGTTAAGTTAATGCTCATTGGTTAGAATATTTTCCAAGTGGAATGAACAAGAAGGTTCAATAAAAAGATAAATATGTATCGCAAAGTACTTTTGTTGTATCACAAATTTGAAAGTATCACAAAAGGGGAAGCTGCAAAACTATTACGACATCATTGTTTCACTAAGAAGAAGCATTGTCAAAAAAGTTAAAATGTGAATTAGCGATGGTGAGCCCAAGTTTGAGGATAAAATAAATAAAAGGTAAGTTGATGATAATTGTTTAGAATTTTTTCCACGCGTTGATGTGAATATTTTGTCAAAGAAAAATAAGTATTTTATTGTTGTTTCATAGGAAATTTGAGCCTTGACCATGTTTTGATTGTGAAATAGTGAATGAAGGAAAAAGTGAATTCAGGTATCAAGAAAGTAAATAGGGCAGCGACATGACAAATAATAGTGGATTACAAAATAATAGTTGTTGGAGAAAATGAAGTTTTAGTTTAAATCATAATGGTTAGTACAGATCATCTGCCACATGGAATGTATGACAAAATTAAATGAAGAAGACATAATTTATAGAAGAGATAATCAGATAGTTTTCGTTTTAGTTCTTGGTTAGTCAAACTTCTCTAACTGCTTGATAGAGAAGGTGAAATGTGATTGTGGAAGTTGAGGAGGTGATTGATCAATAATTAGAAATACAACATCATTATGAACATGGTTTTTGAGAGAGAGAAATATAATGAGGATTATGGTGGTAAAGTTGTTTGAGGATGCATAACATTGTTGCTAGATTGTAGACCTAACAGTAGCACATTAGCATTATAGATGATGTACAGAAAGGAAGCATTAAGTATGCAATGTTGAATGGAATGTTTGATGCAAAGGTATATTAGGTTGTTTATGCAGGTATATTTTTTGAAAATATGTATTGGCATGTTTATCATGATTGGTGTGGGTGAGAGGAAGAGTGGTAATATTGAGCTTGGAGTGTTGAGGGAGAGATTGAAGTTGTCATGTTTATCATTGTTGAGAATATATATTGTTGAATGATTTGTATCAAGTGCATCATATGGAAATAGAGAAACCCTCTGATTGAACATTATTACTTGTATCCCATTAGGGTTTGGTGCTCCCAGATGTGGGTACTTCTGAACCAATTAGGGGTTGGTGCTCCTTGGAATGGATGCTCCTAAATATGTAAAAGGGTTTGGTGCTCCTAGAGTTGATGCTTTGAATTTTTTCTTGTAAGGTCTAATAAAAGGTATAATTACAATGGTATCAAAACAAGGTTCCCTTTTAGAAGTCTAATAGACTTGGTTTGATCTTGGTAGAAGGAATACCATGGGTAAGAAGAGTAGGAACAATAAGATGAAAGATTTATCTAAAGAGAAAGGGTTGTTTGATATCCAAGATGTTGATGTTTGTTCTAACATTCTAGATTATAAAGAATGTAATGCAAATATGGTTGATGAGTATCCGAATGATCTGGAAATTGATGAAGAAGGAGCGGTTGATCTGGAAGAACAACTTCTTGCTTCCCTAGATGTGATCAAGGATCTAAAAATAGAAAATTAGGATATCAAGGTATGTCTATAAGAAAGCATCAAGGTTAATAAAGTTGTTGTACAAAATTATGACGAATCTAACAAGACTATTGATTTTTTAAAGAGTCAAGTTTTGTAAAGAAAAAATGTTGAAGAATAAATAAAAATCAAACTAAAAGACAAGGAAGATATGTGCAAAAATTAGAAATTGAGGTTGCTTCTTTAAGAAGAAGTTTAAATGATAATTTCTCTTTAAAGGAACAAATTTTGAAAGACACCATGATTTTAAGTTTGAAAACTAAAATTGAAGAACATAAGAGAATAAAAGATGTAACAAGATTTGATATGGAAGTTAAAAATATTGAGTGTCTTAAACTTGAGGTAGAAATAGTTTCTTTGAGAAAGGAAGTTGAGAAATGTATAAATCTTAGTTTGGAAATTTTCAAAAGTTTGATAGGAGTAACAATATGTTCGATGAAATGTTGAAAAGACAAAGGAAAACCAAGGATCCTACTGGCTTAGGGTATGAGATAGGATAGATCTCTATAGTTCAAAATGAATCTAAACATGAGACAATTTTGGCTACTACAAGAGGACAAAAGTTCACCGTTAATAAATATCCAAGGAAGAAAGTAGGTCTCAGTCATCATGTTTTTGCCTCCCTAAAGTTGAATACAAGAAGAAATCAGAGAATAATATTTCTTATAGAATAAAATCCAAAGGCATCAATAATGAAAGGAGAAGAAGTGCTTTTAGTTTCACTAATTCTTCACACTCTTGGTATGTTGAATCAACAAGGTACAAGTACTCTTTACATGGCTATTATTATGCTTGCAATGGTTATGGTCATAAGATTGCAACTTGTAAGTTTGTTGATAAAAGGTGGTTCGGGTTTTCAAGAAGTTATTTTGTTTCAATGAATAAAATGTGTTATAGCTAACATAATTTTTGACATAAGGTTGTTGATTGTAGAAGATATATAAAGTCATTCAAAAAAAAGTGTGTTTTTGAAATATAAGAATATAAAATGTTTTAAATGTAATAATCTTGGACATATATCATATTTTTTTAGAAATAATGTTGAAAGAATGCTTAAGGACTATAACAAGAAGAGATGATCTCGTATGGTTTAGAAAAGAAGATGTGATCAAGCTGATGACAAAGATAAATCTAAGAAGATGCACTATGCACTCCTAGATGTCATCCAGGTCTTGAGAATAAGCAAAGACTCAAGGGGAGTTTATAAGGGTAATATCTCTTACCCCTGTGAATAAAATAATGAGGTATGGTTATATGTATTTGTTGTTGGTGTTACAAGGAGACACAGAAAAGACATGTATATTTTAATCCTTCATTTTTTCTACTTTTCTCAGTTATGAAAACTTGCATAGAAGTCTCATTGTGTTGATTATGGATATTGAAGGATTACATTTTTAGATATATATTGAAAATACTATTCATGTCTTTAACATTTTGATACATGATAACATTCATGGCTTTGTGAACAAAAATCATATTATTAAAGGTGTATTGATTCACTTCTTGATATCAAAGTTGCTAATGGGCAGTCATGTTTATTTTTATAAGTGGAGTTGAGTTGATTTCATTTTAGTTTATACTCTCATTTTGTAATTGGATATGAGTCTTCTTCTTGTTTGTGTACCGGTGATACTATTGTTGATAGTTGTACATTTTAATGGAGGATAATAATTGTCAAACCTAGCTAAATATATATGTTCCCATTCCTAGCATATTCTAGACAAGAATGTATAATGTTAGTTTGACAAGGATTGATGAACAAGTGTATGGTTTGCAAAGCTTGATAAGTGTATCTTGTGCAATGTTTGGAAAGCATGAATAGTGTATGACAAATATTCTATCTTGGCATTAGCAAAGCATAAGGATTTTGGTAAGCTACCCACACAACAAAAAATGTCAATACAATGGTTATGCCAAATATTTCTTGGTAACTTTCTATCATAAAGAGGAATTGGTTTAATTTTAGAAGTGTTTGGAATTGTTTCAATTTTTCACTCACATGTTTAGCTTTGAAGTGTGTCATGATTCAGTTTGAATAACAAAAGTCAAGGTGAATGCCAAGTACAAAGGTAACATAGATTGAAAACATATGTGACATGAAAAGGAGTACAAAAAGAAGAATCAAAATAGAGGCATGAAATGTAGGGATACTTGTCATTAGGTCAAACAAGATAGTATTGTCAATTAAAAACAAGAGAAGAATAGGAGTTGTCAATATCACATTGGATAATATTGAGATAGTATTGAGATGATCTTGAATGTAGAAAAATGTGAAGAGGGTAGTAATTGGTTTAAGGGAAACATGAGGTTGAACATGTGCATCTTATACATCTTATGGAAGATAGTTGACAATAATGCAAACCAAGATCATACTTTCCAACCACAACATTTTTTATCATATGTATACTTATCTAGTCTTTAATGGTTAATGTATAGGATTTTGTAGGTGTTGAAGATATATAGACAAGTTCACCATTTTTTTTTAATGTGGATCACTTGGTGAAAATTACAGAAGACTAGTATATCTTATAGAAAGGTTATTGAAGAGGCATGATATGATCACTAAAGGAGAAAGATGATATTTTCAAGACAATTGAAGAGGTGAATTGGAAGGAAGCTAGTTGTGTTTGAAGTTGATAAAGAATATGTAATGATAATATCTTTGTGAAGATATATAGACCAATGAGGTTATGGCGGATATGACAAACTATACTTTCAAGGACAATGAATACAATGGTTGTGACAGGTATATCTTATGACAAGTTGCACATATTGACTTGAGTTATTATATTATAACAACCATACTCAAATTATGATTGACATAAATCAATGAGGATGAGTTCAAAAGGAGCATTTTGAAAAAGGCAACCTCATCTTAAGAAGCGGATTCATAGAGGTGTGAATATCTAGACAAAAGTGATCAAGGTTCTTTCATGAAAAGAAAGGTAGAAAAAATTAGTCATGCAAAGTCAAGGAATTTAATCATCAAAGAAGTAACAAGAGATAGATAACATATTATCAATTCATTTCTTGATGTATGAGAATAATGAGTAAAGATGTATTCTGAAAGTTAGCAGCAGGTCTAAAAGTCATAAGAGAATAGTCATCATTTGATGCTTGGAGAACTTAAATGATCATCCTATTGTTCATGGATATGATTAGAACATGAAAGAGAATTGATAATTGTAAAATAAGTAGTGGTATGAAGGAAACATGTGCATAAGGGAATAGTAGGTTATATTGGTTACAAATGTCTAAGGACAACACTTTTGAAGTTGGTTTTTTGAATATTTGTTGAGTATTTGCAGTGTAATGGCATGAGTACATAGTACATCATATGGTATACATTTGATAAGAAGCATGTTTGCATGGGGAGTAAGTAGTTTTTCTATTTATACCTTTCTCATGTGTTGTCAAAAGTGGGAGAATGGAGAGAGTTTGACATGAATGTCAAAGGCAGAGTTTGTTAGCTTTGCCATGTTTGTCACTGATGTCAAAAATATTTTTAACTTCATGGATGTTGAATTTTTATATGAATCTTGTAGGAACTATATGCTATGCATGATTAGAAAGCTATGTTGAGATGTTTTGTTGGTGTCAACTAGATTAGGCATTGTCAAAGGAGGAATTTACTGCTATGGTCATGATAGTTGGTGATTCATGCTAAAGGTGATATGTTGAAAAAGATTGATTAGAGTGTACTAACATGGGGATATTTGTAGGAGATGTTAATAGAGAGTTTGTGGTGATAAAC
Source organism: Chamaecyparis obtusa (assembly GCA_027943335.1). NCBI lineage: Eukaryota > Viridiplantae > Streptophyta > Pinopsida > Cupressales > Cupressaceae > Chamaecyparis > Chamaecyparis obtusa. Next base: position 594,875 of record BSBK01000496.1, on the reverse strand, counting down.
AAATACATGCTTCAGTAAATGGTTTGTAGTGAAGTTTAGTTCTTGTCACTCGGACAACAAGAAGCAGATAATTGATGCCAGTGATCAAAAGCGATAGGAGTATAATAGTCAGCATAATGTCACTATTTTGCAAGGTCTCTATATCCTTATAAAATTCATTTGGAAAAATAGAAAATTAATGGTAGGTCTTTCAAGACATTTCAATAAAGTTTTAAAATTCATCGTTATCTCATGAGACTATGATATTCTCATAAAACTAAGTTAGTGAAACTGTGACTTAAGGTAGGTCCTACAAATATTTTTTTTCATTTTGCAAGGGGGAAGAATCCTCAAAAAAGTCAAAGATTGAGTTGGAAATGGTGGTGGGCCCAATTCCAAGGGTGGAAGTGTTAAAGGTTAAGTTAATGCTCATTAGTTAGAATATTTTCTATGTGGAATGTGTTAGTAAATATGATGCAGGAGCATCCTGGGTGTAAGAGCAATCTTGCATCACCCAAAAATATTTATGTTTTTATTCAATAAGGGTTATTTTGTGCAGAATTTTATTACTATGATGTAATGAAATGTAAAATAAAATAATTCTAAGTTTGGTCGGCCTTATTGGCTAAAATTCTAGAACTTTCCCAGGCGGTGGAAAATTGCCTATATAAGGAAGGCTGTATTATTGTCTTAGGCAGTTCAGAATAGTTCTGGGTAGTAGATCTGGGTAATAGTTCGAGGCTTTGTCCTACAGAATATTGTAAGGGAATGCCCATGTGGCTTTGCATATTGTAATTCTGAAAGTTTGTAATTCCACATTTGTGGAGATAATAAGAAGCCAATTTTCTATTCTTGCATATTGTTGTTGTTTCTCTATATCTGTTATGTGTTTGTGGTATTAAGGGGAGCACCCTTCATCAGGTGGTATCAGAGCAGGAGTTCTTGAGTGTGTAAATAGATCATCGACTGTGAGGTAGTTTGCACCAGGACCGTGGCTAGGGTTTCAGTGCGCATCGCGAAAATGCCTCCACGAAGGGAACGTGGCGGAAGAGCTGGTGTTGTAACACCTGAGGTTAGAGAGCTGTAGAGACAAGTGCGAGCATTACAAGAAGAGATTCGTAGAGGAATGAATCTTAATGTCAGAGACGAAAGCGAGGATGAAGCCGAAGAAGAATATCAAGAAGGAGAAGTTGAAATTGTGAACCAGGAGGAAGAAAGACTTTTTCGGGCGATTTCCAAGATTGGAAAAAGACCTAAGATTGAGGTTCCTACATTTTCTGGAAATCTTAACCCAGAGGAATTGATCGACTGGATCAATGAATGTGAGGAATATTTTGAGTATGAAGATGTTGAGGATCCTGATAGGGTCAAATTTGCGAAGGCCAGACTGAAAGGTCATGCGAAGATATGGTGGCAAGAGATTCAGTTGGAGTGAAATAGAAGGGGAAAGGAGAAAATCACGAGATGGGATCGGATGGTGGATAAATTGAAGCGACAGTTCATTCCTGTTGATTATGAGCTTGACCTACTGAAGAAAATGCAGAGTTTGAAGCAAGCAGGAAGACCTGTTCAGGAGTATACGGAGGAGTTCTATCGACTCCTCATCAGAACAGGCCATGCCGAAGCTGATAAGGAGAAAGTTGCCCGATACCTTAATGGGTTAAGGCCAAGCATTCAGGAGGAGTTGAATCTGGTTCGAATGAACAGTATTGAAGAGGCATACCAGTTTGCCCTAAAAGTAGAGGAAAAGCTGAACAAGAAGTTTGAGAGCAGACAAAACAGAAGAGGTCGCGGTGGATGATCTGGTGGACGGTCATATGGTGGCCGAAATGAAGATCTGAAAAAGAAGGATGAGGCCTGTAGCAGTTAGAATCAGAGAGGAAACAATTCCAATCACTTCCAGGATCAGAATAATAGAGATCAAAGAGGAAGGGGAAGAGGAAAAGGATCTAGAAGAGGTGGCTTCCGTGGAACATGTTTTCACTGTGGAGAAGAAGGTCATAGGGCATTTGAATGTCCTCAGCGCCAAGGTAGAACGGACAGGAGAAATGAAGGCCAGGCCAGAGTTGCACATGTAGATGAAGATGCCAGATCATCAAATTCTGAAGATGCTGAAAGAGGAGAAACGTTGATTAACAGAAGAGTCCTGTTGAGTGGTGAGAATGAACCTGAGCAAAGGAGGAGCTTGTTTCGCACCAGGTGCAAGTGTGAAGGTAAATGTTGTGATGTGATCATTGATAGTGGGAGCACTGACAATTTGGTGTCAGAAGAGATGGTGACAAAGTTGAAGCTCAAGAGACAGAAACACCCACATCCATATCGGATTGCCTGGGTACAAGATGACCACAAGGTCATGGTCAATGAACAATGCCTGGTGAAGTTCAAGATTAGCGGATACCAAGATGAGGTATTGTGTGATATCATCTCTATGGATGCATATCATATGTTATTGGGTAGACCGTGGCAGTTTGACAGATGTGCTGTACACGATGGTCGTGCGAATACCTATTCCCTGACAAAGGATGGAGTGCGGCATAAGCTAAAGCCATTGAAGGAGACCGAAGAAAAGGTATGTGGTAATGCAAGAATAACATTTGTTGATGGAAGGAAATTCCTAGATGGTATGAGGCATGAGCATGTATGTTTTGCTTTAATTCCAAAAGCTGGTAAAGAGGAAGTAGAAGATGTTCCTGTAGAAGTTGTAGATTTGTTGAATGAGTTTCAGGATATTGTATCCGATAACATGCCTGATGGATTACCACCAGTCAGGAAGATCAGTCATCAGATGGACTTGATCCCAGGAGTGAGTTTTCTGAATAAGGCAGCACACAGAATGACACCTGCAGAAAGTGAGGAGTTGAACAGACAAGTACATGAGTTGTTACAGAAAGGATTGATTTGAGAGAGTCTGAGTCCCTGTGCTATACCAGCGGTATTAGCACCAAAGAAGAATGGAGAATGGAGGATGTGTATAGATTCTAGGGCAATAAACAAGATCACAATCAAGTACAGGTTTCCATTGCCACGAATGGATGATATTATGGACTGTTTGAGTGGAGCTGTGTATTTCTCAAAGATAGATCTGAAAAGTGGATATCATCAGATTCGGATCAGAGAAGGAGATGAATGGAAGACTGCCTTCAAGACAAAGGAAGGACTATATGAGTGGTTAGTCATGCCTTTTGGGCTAACCAATGCACCGAGCACTTTCATGCGGCTCATGAACGAGGTTCTGAAAGAATTTCTGGGTAAGTTTGTTATTGTTTACCTAGATGATATTTTGATCTTTAGTAAGACATTGGATGAGCATATGATGCATATTCGTATGGCATTTGAGAAGTTGAGAGAAGAGAAATTGTTGATTAATTTGAAGAACTGCAGTTTTGTGAAGAAAGAGTTAGTGTATTTGGGATTTGTAGTTTCAGCAGAAGGTCTAAAAATGGACCCAGAGAAGGTACAGGCTATTCTTGAATGGCCTACTCTGAGGAGTGCTACTGAGGTAAGATCTTTTCATGGTCTAGCTAGCTTTTACAGAAAGTTTATCAAAAATTTTAGCAGTATTTGTGGACCCTTGACTGAAATAATGAGAGGGGATAGAAAAGAGTTTAAGTGGACTAATGGGGCAGAAAAGAGTTTTCAATTGTTGAAACAAAAAGTTACAGAACAACCAGTTTTAGCACTTCCAGATTTTAATAAGGTGTTTCAAGTAGATTGTGATGCTAGTGGTACTGCAATAGGAGCTGTTATGAGCCAAGAAGGTAAACCTGTTGCTTATTTCAGTGAGAAGTTAAATGATGCCAAGAGGAAATATTCTATTTATGATCAAGAATTTTATGCTATAGTTCAGGCATTAAAGAAGTGGAGACATTATCTGCTTCCTAAGGAGTTTGTTTTGTATACTGATCATCAAGCTTTGCAATATTTGAATAGTCAAGGAAAGTTGAATCAGAGGCATTTGAAATGGGTTGAGTTTTTGCAGAGTTATACATTTGTTTTGAAACACAGGAGTGGAAAGTCTAATAGGGTTGCAGATGCTCTTAGCAGAAGGCAACTATTGCTGATAGAAATGTAGATTGAAGTGGTTGGTTTCAAGGAACTCAAAAATTTGTATCCAGAGGATCCTGATTTTGGTGAAGCTTGGAAAGCTTGTACAGAACCTGTTACTCTAGACAGGACGAAATGGCTGGATTTTATCATCCAAGATGATATGCTATTCAGAGGGAGTCAGTTGTGCATTCCATGAAGTTCTATGAGGGAGAATCTCATCAAAGAGAAGCATAGCGGAGGATTGGCTGGACATTTTGGTCGTGACAAAACCCTTTCTTTGGTTAGTGAAAATTATTATTGGCCACAATTACAGCAAGATGTGAAGAAGTTTGTACAGAGTTGCAGAGTATGTCAGATGGCAAAAGGAGTGAAGCAGAATACAGGGTTGTATCAGCCATTATCTATACCAGAGAAGCCTTGGGAGGATATCAGCATGGACTTTGTTCTTGGCTTACCGAGGACACAGCGGGGACACGATTTAATTTTTGTGGTAGTTGATAGATTTTCAAAGATGGCACATTTTATTCCCTGCAAGAAGACTAATGATGCTGTTCATGTAGCAGAATTATTTTTCAGAGAAGTAGTGAGACTTCATGGTTTGCCAAAGACCATAGTTTCAGATCGGGACACTAAGTTTGTTGGATATTTCTGGCGTACATTGTGGAAGAAGTTGAAGACAGATTTGAAGTTTAGTTCATCACATCATCCACAGACTGATGGACAAATAGAGGTGGTGAATAGGAGTTTGGGGAATTTGCTGAGATGTTTGGTTGGAGATAAGCCAATAGGATGGGATTTGATTTTACCACAGGCCGAATTTGCATACAATAATTCTGTCAACAGGAGCACTGGTAAATCACCATTCTAGATTATATATGGAAGTAGTCCAAGAAATGCATCTGAATTGAGGAAGATAGATAAAGGAGAAATAAGTAGTGCTGAAGCTGAGGATTTTGCAGAACACTTGAAGAACATCCATGGGGAGGTGAGGAAGCATATTACCAAGATGAACGCACAGTATAAGGCTAAGGCAGATGAGAAAAGGAGGTATAAGGAATTTCAGGTTGGTGATGAAGTCATGGTTCATTTGCGGAAGGAGCGGTTTCCAGTTGGTACATATAACAAGCTGAAAATGAAAAAGTTTGGACCATGTAAGATATTGAAGAAACATGATTCAGGAAATGCATATGAGGTAGAATTGCCTACCGAGCTAAATATTTCACCAGTGTTTAACATTTCAGATCTGACAGAGTATCATGAAGGAGGTGTTGAAGATGAGATCACAGCAGCACAGTGGATTATTCCAGCAACTAGTTCAGACACTAAGGAGATTGAAGATATACTGGATAGTCATGTTGGTAGAAGCACAAGGAACAGGACATATGAAGAATATCTGGTCAAGTGGAAAGGATGACCTGTTGAAGATTCATCATGGCTAACAAAGGAGGAGGTTAACCGTCTTGGTTTTCCTCTGCACACCTGAGTCGTGACAGGGTCACTTCTCAAATTACCCCGGGTGTCTGATGCAGGAGCATCCTGGGTGTAAGAGCAATCTTGCATCACCCAAAAATATTTATGTTTTTATTCAATAAGGGTTATTTTGTGCAGAGCTGCTATTTATGGAAAGTTACTATTTTTGGTAATTTTTGTATGTGCTCAGAATGATCTGATTTCTTTCTTGGAGGTTCATTTTGGTCATATAAGTCTGCCAGTAAAGTTTCATTGCCAGATCAAGTGTACATTGGAAGATATTGAAGATTTTCGGTATTGGCAGCAGGGTACAGAAACTTTGAACTCAGTTTTGAAGGCTTTAGAGGCCCCAGATGAGGTTGAAAATTTGGGTGACGGGCGCTTGCGCAAGTCAAGCCTATAGAGCACTTCGTGGCATTTCCGAAATGGGGTTATAATAGCCGAGCGGGTCAACGGGTGATGACTTATGGTCTTCAGAAGTTGGGCCACCTGAAATGGCGAAAAATAATTTTCTTCAAAATTTCTGTTCGGGTTTCAAAGGTTATCTTGAGCCGACTATGATGTAATGAAATGTAAAATAAAATAATTCTAAGTTTGGTCAGCCTTATTGGCTAAAATTCTGGAACTTTCCCAGGCGGTGGAAAATTGCTTATATAAGGAAGGCTGTATTATTGTCTTAGGCAGTTCAGAATAGTTCTGGATAGTAGATCTGGGTAATAGTTCGAGGCTTTGTCCTACAGAATATTGTAAGGGAATGCCCATGTGGCTTTGCATATTGTAATTCTGAAAGTTTGTAATTCCACATTTGTGGAGATAATAAGAAGCCAATTTTCTGTTCTTGCATATTGTTGTTGTTTCTCTATATCTGTTATGTGTTTGTGGTATTAAGGGGAGCACCCTTCATCAAAATAGATTTGTCTTTTTTTATTTCTTATGATAATAACTCTTAATGCCCAAACTATGAACAATATCTGAATACAACAGTTGAAAAGCCGCTTTATGATTGTTGGCTTTTCTCTGAATTGGAAGGTATAGATCCCTTATGGAATGATATGCAATGAATTATGTTTTTCTCTGAAATTTAACCCAGGGTATGCTCTTAACCTGAGAGCAGAAGAGGCAAACTGAATTAAGCCTAAACAGGACTTAACCTAGGCAGGAAAAGCTCTCAAATCTAAAACCAAGCAGCAAACTCACAAATCCTATGAATTTATATGCTCAGCATCTACTTACAGAAATGTAAATGAAAAGATTAAAGACTTCTAATGAATCCTTCCCTGAATATCCCAAAGCACATCCTACTGTGGTTTATTCATATCCTCATGACAAAGGAATGAAACATCCTTTCCTTCCTACTGTAATTCGAATTAAAAGAAAGAATCATAGAATCAACAATTTCTAACTAAATGGAACAGAAAATCATTGACATAAACACCCTTCAATTGACTCTGCAACATCAAGTCTCTTACACCAACAATTTTGCTGACATTTGTATTTACTTTTACAACAGTATATATAGAGTTTACAATACACAACCTCTATGAGAATGCCAAGTATTTCAACTTCCAAAATTTGGAAAGACTAGGCACCGAGAAAGGACATCTTTAACAAAAGAATTTGGAAAGCCAATCATAGATATAGGAATAGGAACAGACATCAGAATTATGACACTTCGTTTCAAGGCTCTCATTGTCTACTTTATCATTATCCATCGAACCAACATCTTCCATTAAAACTTAAATTCTATAGTTCATTTTAAAATTCAAATACTGATGAACACATTTCATGGCATTGAGCTACACTTCATTCGGCCTCGCTATGTTTCCAACCGTCAATTTTATGTATGCGAGTTCCTCAACTTAGAGCACATACTTCATTAAACACTTAAATCTCATCGCATCGCATCAGACACTAACTGAGTGAGCGAGTACATGTGGCATGATCCCGCATGATCACATAGAATCTCCCACACCATAGCAACAAGCGGGGAGCCATCGATTAAGTATCTACCACTCTTTCAGACCCACGGGCTACATGTCCACCTCCCGCTAAGCTGCAAAGCATCTTCCTTCCCATAGCGGCAAAGCGGGGACCATGGATTTGGAACCAAGAATATTCTAACTGCGTACAAAAAGCTTTCAGACCCACCACCACATGGCTTCAATCCCGCATGATCGCATTCACCGGCCTGAGTTTCCATGGTCGCATGATCGCATAGCATGTTTTAAATTCATGTGATCATGCAACCGCTCTATCATTTGATGTGCACTAGACTGTAGCTGACGACATGTGGCGCAATCTCGCATGATCGCATTGGTTATTTTTCAAGCATCTTTCCATCGTGAAATACCGACCATCATCAAATCGAAACTTTGGGTGATTTGAACCGTTGATTTGACATCATAACTTAGGTCTCACTGAGAAACAGGGCCCACCGAAACACGTGGTGAGATCTCGCATGATCGCAAGATAGTTCTCTCAGTCTTGCGATCTTGCGACCTCTGTTGATTCCTCTTTAGTATGCCACACGGTATAAATGCCTTCAGACCCACTGCTCCACGTGGCTTCAATCCCACTTGATTGCATTCACCGACCTGAGTTTCTATTGTCGCATGATCGCATAACATGTTTTAAATTCATGCGATCATGCGAACGCTCTATGAATGGCACAATATTTAATAACTATTCCATCTCATCATCACACTTGCGCTATTGGCCTTCATGGGTCCCAGCAAAACACACTCCCATTTGCATGAGCTTCCATTTCGCCTTGTCGCATGATCGCATAGTATGTTTTAAATTCATGCGATCATGCGACCACTTTGTCTTTGGCACACATGGATCGCACTGTTGGTAGAGGGATGTTCTTGGTGAAAAATGTATGCAGAGGGTGTGAAATCCACATGGAGTAGTCACTGTGCATTTTCTGCCTTGCATTAGCTTCATTGTTTAGACTTCGAACTACAATCTTTTTGAATGCACCATCATTGTATCTAATGTGTCTTCTGATCACACTTCGAAACCATATCAGATTACTCATGTTCCTTGAGATCTTCTAAATTTGCAAAATTTTATTATAATCAAAGCCTTCCACTTGCAAGCTCTACTTTTATAACCAATGTACACATTAAGACAAGAGAAGTCTTATCAACTAGATTGTATACACTGCCCCATGGAGTGAATCTCTTAAATTTCAAATGCCAGACTTGTTATTGCATCAATCATGTGAGAAGACTTTCATCAGATCCCCGGTATATGCTTGGAGATCACAGCTTCACAATCATCCTTCATCTGAAAAGATCATTAATGAAAACATGACATCCTTGCCAGGTTAGGAACTATCACTTACCCAACATGAAAACACTTTGAACCAACCCACCCGGCTTATAAATGAGTGGGCAAGAGAAAAGGAAACCCGACAAGGATAGCCTACCTATGAAGGACTTAGACCTAGACACTAACCAGACCAGACATGACTATGACTTCAAGATCTTTCACTTTTAACAACATAGGTATGGGGTGAAAAGTGAGGCAACAACTAGCTCTGACTGGGGACTTAAACATTCTCATGTTTAAGAAATGAATCCTGTATCTCTGGTTTCACAAAGGGTAAAAAAAAGGACAGCAACACAACAAAACTGGAAAAAGAACAAAGGAAAGGAAACAAGGGAAAGTAGCTAACCTAGGAAACACAAAAGAACAAACACAACTATGTACAATACAGGGGTTACCTGTTTTCAATTTGCCATTTGATAAAGCTTCAAATCCTGACCATTGAAGGTCAGTGGTAGTACCTCACCATCATGATAAGCCAACTTGAAAGAATTGTTTTCCAATGCTTGATGAATCACAAATGGCCCCTTCCACAAGCTGTCAAACTTCTTATGCATTCCTCTAGGAGCACTGCGTTTATCCCATAGTAGTACATTGTCACCAATCATGAATTTCTATGGCCTTGCTTTTCTATCAAAGATCTCCTTCACTGGCATCTAATGTTGAGTGATATGATCAACTATCTCTGCTCTTTCCTCTTCCAGCTTGCTCAGATAGAGGATCCTCTTTTCCAAACCATCTTTGTAAATGTCATCTTCAATTACTATTCTTAGTTTATTTGTGGCCAGCTCCAAAGGTAAAGGAAGATTTGCTTCAGTCCCATAAACAAGCTCAAAAGGTGATATACCAATTGCTCATTTCGGTGTTACCCTGTCTGCCCACAATGCCTCATGAATATTTTTATGCCAGTTCTTCTGATTATCTGATACTAACTTCTTAACAATATTGATCAGATTTTTGTTACTGGATTCGGCCTGGCCGTTTCCTTGTGGGAAATAATCTGATGAATGGCTAACAGTGATTCCATATTCAAAATAGAAACTAGTAATCTCAACTGAAGAAAAATAGGCCGCGTTGTCCATTACTAACTTAAATGGAACACCAAACCTAACCAGTATGTTTTCTTTGAGGAATTCACATACCACTTCAGAAGTTGTTTTCTTCATTGCCTTGGCTTCCGCCCACTTGGTGAAATAGTCAGTGGTGGTTATTATATACTGGTGACCAGCGCTGGATACTGGATTGATTGGCCCAATGAAATCAAGGCCCCACTACTGGAAAGGCTCTTCAATAATGACAGGCTTCAATGGAAGAGTAGCTAGTTGAGGACGCCCAGTGAACATTCTGCATTTCTCACACTTGGCTACCCATGCATAGGCATCTCTGAACATACCAGGCCAATAATAACACTGTCTCAATATTTTGAAGGCTGTAACTAAAGTTGAAAAGTGTCCTCCACAGGCCTCATCATGGAATGTCTTCAACAATTTTTCCTGCTGCTGCTTATCTACACACCTGAGAAAAGTGTCGTCTATTGCCTTTTTGAATAGTTTGCGATCCCAAATCACAAATTTGGCTACCCTTAACCTAAGATCTCTTTTTTGTCTTGCCGTTAGGCCCTCTGGACACTCTCCATATGTTAGAAAGTAAGCAATGTCCTCAAACCATGTGTCTCAGAGACCCACAGCTAGAACCAATTGTTTTTCTTCAGATTCTTCTAGCTCTTTTTCAGCTTTGTCTTCTACAATTGCTCTACATAGAGCATTCCCCTTTATCAGCTTAGTGGGCAGAATTTCTATATCATATTCCTGTGTTTTTGCTATCCATGATCCTCTGGTATTGCACCCCACTTCTTGCTGCGTCAGCACACTTTTAACTGCTACATCCGGCACATAAACTACAGAATGTGAATGCAAGATGTAAAATCTAAAGTTTTTCAATGCCTTGACCACTGAAAATGCATGTTTTTCAATCTGAGAATATTTTAACTCATGATTTTTCAGAGGAATGCTCATAAAAGCTATTGGAGCTTGTATGTCTTCATCATTTTTCTGCATAAGTATAGCTGATAAAGTATGTTCGGATGCATAACAATAAATAATAAAATCTCTGCTATAATCCGGATGACATAATACTGGAGCATGAGCAATGGCATTTTTAATATTTTGAAAAGTCTGCTTACCTTCTTCACTCCATTTAAAATTTGAATCACCTTTCATCATATCTATGATGCATTTAGTTGTTTCAGCAAAGTCTGGTACAAAATGCCTAAGGAAATTAACTTGGCCAAAGAATGATTTAACTCCCATTTTATTTATTGGCAGACTTAATCTTCTAATGGCTTCAACACACTCTGGATCAATTCTGATTCCTTCTTGAGAGACTATATGGCCAAGGAGTTTTCCTTCTGTTACACAGAATACAGACTTTTTTGGATTGAAATCCCATCATCTTGACATCTCTGCAATACTTTTCTCAAATCCTTAATGTGATCCTTTCTTTTCTTTGAAAATACAGTAAGATCATCCAAATATATTACTATGATTTGATCCTTCAAATCAGCAAATGTCTTACTCATGCATCTCTCAAAGGTGGCACCAGCATTGATGAGCCCAAAAGGCATCTGGTGGTATGCAAATGTACCCCATGGTGTAGTAAATGCCATTTTATGCTGATCTTTTCCTTCAACTTCAACCTGATTGTAACCAGAGAATCCATCAAGCATAGACATCATTTCTGATCCAGCCACTGTCTGCAGCAAGTAATCCATATTAGGAAGTGCAAAGTTATCCTTAAGAGATGCCTGATCCAAATTTCAAAAATCAACACAAATTCTAATTTCTTCATTCTTCTTCCGCACTGGCACTATATTAACTACCCATGTGGAGTGATGGATAGGATAGATAATCCGAGCTTTCAACATTTTATCCACCTCCCTGAATATAGCATCTGCAACTTTAGGATTATAATTCCTTTGCTTCTGTCGAAAAGGCACTACATCAGGCTTCAAAGGAATTTGATGTTTTATTTTTCCATCTCCATAGCTTTTCAAATCTTCATAGCTCCAAGAGAAAACATCTCTATATTCTAGAAAGAGCAGTTTGGCAGCTTCTTTTTCTTCAGGTGAACAACATTTACCAATGTTTATCATCTTGGGATTATTATCATCACCAATATTTACTCCTTCATATTCACCAGTATCAGGCCCTTTTCTAGCTCTTTTCTATTTTACATAAGCATCATGCCTATTAAACAACTTCTCTAAAGATACAAAATAAGGGGGAATGATATCACCTGGTACTTGAACCTCATCAAATTGCTTTCCATGGTTAGAAATTTCTTCCTCTTTTTCATGTTGATATTCAGAATTGATTTTTCCATTTTCTAAAAACAATTGCAAGCTTTTGTCATCCTCAAACACCTGCCATGAATCTATATTATCTGGGACAGAAGCTCAATATACAACTTCAATCTGATACTTCTTGTTTTTAAAGTTCGGATGAGGCAACAACAAAGACACAGAGACAGCCAATGAATCCGCTTTGGTATTCAGCTCTCTTGGTATTGCTTCAATAGAAAAGGCATCCAGACCTTCTATCTGATCCCAAACTTTATTTTTTTAGTTTTTTAATCTGTGATTCTTCACTGAATAGTGTCCTCTAACCTGCCTTACTATGAGCTCTGCATCACCTCGAGCTTTCAGCACTTTAACACCTTTTTCTTTTGCTGCTGCTAATCCCAGTAGTAAGGCTTCATATTCAGCAGTATTATTGGTATTTCTAAACTCTAATTTGAATGCCATAGGTTTAGGTTCTCCTTGAGGAGGAATCAATACAACACCTGCACCTGATCCTGATGAAGAACAATTTCCATCAAATGCAAGAACCCATAAGTCTGATAATTCCTTTTCTTCACCTGATTTCTTTTCATTACCATCTTCATCCTTATTCCCATTTAGAGATTCTTTAGTAAACAACATGTAATTACCAAATTCTAGTTCTTGATAAAGTATTTGAGCCTTAGGATCATCTGATTTCATGACTGTATACTTCACCTTTTCCTCAGGCTCCAATCTGATTTTCTTATTCCCAATTGGTATGACAGCATGAGACCAATCCAGCTTTATTTCTCCTCCTAAGTCCCTACAAAAACTTCTACTTAAGAGAAGCCCATAGCTTGCCGGAATGTCAGCTACCAGGATAGTCATCAAAAGTTTCTTCTCAGGATGAGATGCCAAAGCTACCTGTGCATCCTTGATTTGGCCAATTAAAGGAACTTGTTTGGCATCCATCGAATAACATTTCCCATACACCTTAGTGAGATTAAGATTCAAAGATTTGGCTACAGAATAAGGCATGACATTATTTGATGCGCCTGAATCTATTATACAATTACTTAATTTGCATCCATTAACATAGAGTGAAACATAGAAGGGAGGAGGTTTTTGTCCAGGTGACGTTGCCAACACAATAGATTCTTCTTCTTTAAACAAATTAGTTGTCAATGTTTCATCCCCTTCTACCACAGTAGCACTATTATTTAATTCTAAAATATTTCCTTTACACCGTTCTACTATTCTTTTAAATTCTGAAGGATGCGATTTTAAATAATCCAGAAAAGAAATCTGAATTTTAGATTCTTCATAGAATTGAACAGCATCAAAAGATAATTTATCTTTACCTGGCTGAGAACTTGATGCCTTCTGATCAGTATCAACACTGATTCTCGCAGGACTAGGATCGCTTTTATGAGGATTGTTGAAAGACTGGTTCTTTAATTTTTGATTCCTGGTGAGCACCGTATATGAGTTTCCATCTATAGTAGCATAGCATTCACCTTTAGATTCAAAATCAGATTCATACTCCACAAATAAATTTCCAGAGTCGCCAGTTGAGTATGTATCCTCTTCTACAATAGGAGCTGCTATATTCAGTTCATTGGTGGTCAATAACTGCATCATACGGGCAATTTTTAGGCAATTCTCATTAGTGTGATATGTAGTCAAATGAAACACGCACATGTTTCCTTTTTTTGGTGCGGCTTCAATCTGCAACCTAGGTTGAGGGCCTGTAAGTTGCGAAAATCTATTGTCCATGTTTCTTCCAGGCATATTCTGAAAATTACACTGATTAGAATTATTGAATCCTGGTAATTGCCTTTTCATAGCAATCAATTCATTGGACAATTTTTGAATCATTTCATCAAATGACGTAGTACTACTAGAACCTCCTTTATTTTGTAATTCTCTTTTCCATTTTCCTGCTGAAATTAAATCTTCTTCACATTCGATAGCTTTCTTTTGTGCATCCACTAAATCTGTGGGATGTGCCTTTCTCAACTCATAATTGATATCCGAAGGCATTGCACTTATGAAAAATATTTTAAGATTACCAGCAGTAGGTCTATCTGCCACAGGGATTCTACTAACAATCTTATTGAAGGCAGCTACAAAATCCCTCATGCTCATTTGAGGCTATTTTTTGATGGATGTCAATTGTGTCAATAAAAGATGCTCATCTTCTGCTATCTTAAAATGATCTTCAAATTTTGTTCTCATCGCATTTCAATTGGTGATAGAACCATCATCCAGATGATAAAACCAATCCGCTGCACTATCTGTTAAAGTCTCAACAAATAATCTCACAGCAACGTCTTCATGTGCCACCCCTAAAATATGAGTAGTAGCAAAGAAGGCTTTAATATGTTCATCCGTGGTGACTTTCCCGTCTCCTAAAAACTTAGGGAAATTTTTTCTTGATCCAGCAGGGAGTGGATGATAAGCTGTTAGTGCTAATGGTCCTACTGCAGCAGCCCATGGAGTAGCCATGACAGTCCTAGCACAGTATGGTGGAAAATTAACAACTGGGGGAGTAGTGGTACCGTGAAGTGTTAACACTTGACAAGTGTTTTGTGAAGTGCTTTGATTTCTAACAGGAGAAGAAGGCCTACTCCGACTTTTCCTTTCTCCTTTCTTTCTAGGAACTTCTAGGATGGGAAAACCAAGCTCTGCTAATGTATCAAATGTAGAATCTCGTCCACCCTGTTCTCTGGTACTCCCAAGGAATCTTATTCACTCCAAGATGATGTAGCTTACTGATCAAATGATTGTTTGTGTCCCCAGCAGAGTCACCAAAAATCTATTAGTAAACAAATTTGTCCTTTCTTATTTCTTATGATAATAACTCTTAATGCCCAAACTATGAACAATATCTAAATACAACAGTTAAAAAGCCGCTTTATGATTGCTGGCTTTTCTCTGAATTAGAAGGTACAGTTCCCTTATGGAATGATATGAAATGAATTATGTTTTTCTCCTAAATTTAACCCGGGGTATGCTCTTAACCTGAGAGCAGAAGAGGCAAACCGAATTAAGCCTAAACAGGACTTAACCCAAGCAGGAAAAGCTCTCAAATCTAAAACCAAGCAGCAAACTCACAAATCCTATGAATTTATATGCTCAACATCTACTTATAGAAATGTAAATGAAAAGATTAAAGACTTCTAATGAATCCTTTCCTAAATATCCCAAAGCACATCCTACTGTGGTTTATTCATATCCTCATGACAAAGGAATGAAACATCCTTTCCTTCCTACTATAATTCGGATTAAAAGAAAGAATCATAGAATCAACAATTTCTAACTAAATGGAATAGAAAATCATTGACATAAAACACCCTTCAATTGACTTTGCAACATCAAGTCTCTTACACCAACAATTTTGCCGACATTTGTATTTACTTTTACAACAGTATATATAGAGTTTACAATACACAACCTCCATGAGAATGCCAAGTATTTCAACTTCCAGAATTTGGAAAGACTAGGCACCGAGAAAGGACATCTTTAACAAAAGAATTTGGAAAGCCAATCATAGATATAGGAATAGGAACAAACATCAGAATTATGACACTTCATTTCAAGGCTCTCATTGTCTACTTTATCATTATCCATCGAACCAACATCTTCCATTAAAACTTAAATTCTACAGTTCATTTTAAAATTCAAATACTGATGAACATGTTTCATGGCATTGAGCTACACTTCATTTGGCCTTGCTATGTTTCCAACCGTCAATTTTATGTATGCGAGTTCCTCAACTTAGAGCACGTGCTTCATTAAACACTTGAATCTCGCCGCATCGCATCAGACACTAACTGAGTGAGCGAGTACATGTGGCATGATCCCGCATGATTGCATAGAATCTCCCACACCATAGCGACAAAGCGGGGAGCTGTTGATTAAGTATCTACCACTCTTTCGGACCCACGGGCTACGTGTCCACCTCTCGCTAAGCCGCAAAGCATCTTCCTTCCCATAGTGGCAAAGCGGGGACCATGGATTTGGAACCAAGAATATTCTAACTGCGTACAAAAAGCTTTCAGACCCACCACCACGTGGCTTCAATCCCGCATGATCGCATTCATTGGCCCGAGTTTCCATGGTCGCATGATCGCATAGCATGTTTTAAATTCATGCGATCATGTGACCGCTCTATCATTTGATGTGTGCTGGATTGTAGCTGACGACACGTGGCACAATCTCGCATGATCACATTGGTTATTTTTTAGGCATCTTTCCATTGCAAAATACCGACCATTGTCGGATCGAAACTTTGGGTGATTTGAACCGTCGATCCGACGTCATAACTCAGGTCCCGTTGAGAAACAGGGGCCACCGGAACACGTGGTGAGATCTTGCATGATCGCAAGACAGTTCTCTCAGTCTTGCAATCTTGTGACCTCTATTGATTCTTCTTTAGTACGCCACACGGTATAAATGCCTTCGGACCCACTGCTCCACGTGGCTTCAATCCTGCTTGATCGCATTCACCGGCCCGAGTTTCTATTGTCGCATGATCGCATAACATGTTTTAAATTCATGCGATCATGCGACCGCTCTATGAATGGCACAATATTTAATAACTATTCCATCTCATCGTCGCACTTGCACTATTGGCCTTCATGGGTCCCGACAAAACACACTCCCATTTGCCCGAGCTTCCATTTCACCTTGTCGCATGATTGCATAGTATGTTTTAAATTCATGCAATCATGCGACCACTTTGTCTTTGGCACACATGGACCGCATTGTTGGCAAAGGGATGTTCTTGGCGGAAAATGTATGCAGAGGGTGTGAAATCCGCATGGAGTAGTCACTGTGCCATTTTTTGCCTTGCATTATCTTCATTGTTTTGACTTTGAACTGCAATCTTTTTGAATGCACCATCATTGTATCTAATGTGTCTTCTGATCACACTTCGGAACCATATCAGATTACTCATGTTCCTTGAGATCTTCTAAATTTGCAGAATTTTATTATAATCAAAGCCTTCCACTTGCAAGCTCTACTTTTATAACCAGTGTACACATTAAGACAAGAGAAGTCTTATCAACTGGATTGTATACACTGCCCCATGGAGTGAATCTCTTAAATTTCAAATGCCAGACTTGTTATTGCATCAGTCATGTGAGAAGACTTTCATCAGATCCTCGGTATATGCCTAGAGATCACAGCTTCACAATCATCCTTCATCTGAGAAGATCATTAATGAAAACATGACATCCTTGCTAGGTTAGGAACTATCACTTACCCAACATGACAACACTTTGAACCAACCCACCCGGCTTATAAATGAGTGGGCAAGGGAAAAGGAAACCCGACAAGGATAGCCTACCTATGAAGGACTTAGACCTAGACACTAACCAGACCAGACATGAATATGACTTCAAGATCTTTCACTTTTAACAACATAGGTATGGGGTGAAAAGTGAGGCAATAGAATGAACATGAAGGTTCAACAAAAAGATAAATATGTAGTGCAAATTACTTTCACCGTATTGCAAAGTTGAAAGTATCTAGAAAGGGGAAGTTGCAAAACTATGATGATATTGTCATTTCACTAAGAAGAAGAATTGTAAAAAAAAGTTAAAATGTGAATTAGTGATAGCCCAAGTTTGAGGATACAAGAAATAAAAGGTAAGTCTATGATAATTGCCCAGAACATTTGCCATGTGTTGATGTGAAGATTTTGTTGTAGAAAAAGAAGTATTTTAGTGTTTTTTTGCAATAAAGTTGATCCTTGACCATGCTTTGACTACAAAATAGAAAATGAAGGCAAAAATAAATTCAGCTGACAAGAAAGTAAACAGGGCAGCAACATGACAAATAATAATGGATTACAAAATAATAGTTGCTGAAGAAAATGAAGTTTAATTTTAAATCATAATGGTTAGTACAGATCATCTACCACATGGGATGAATGACAAGAATCAGTGAGGAAGACATAATGTATAGAAGAGATAATCGGGTGGTTGTCGTTTCAGTTCTTAAATAGTTAAACTTCTCTAATTGCTTGATAGAGAAGGTGAAACGTGATCGTCAAAGCTAAGGAGGTGATTGATTGAAATACTGCATCATTATGAATAGGGGTTTTGAGAGAGAGAAACATGCTAAGGATTATGGTGGTAAGATTGTTTGAGGATTCATAACATTGTTGTTGAGATTGTAGACCTGATAGCACCACATTAGCATTATAGATGAGGTGCAAAAAGGAAGCATTAAGTATGCAGTGTTGAATGGAATGTTTGATGCAGAGGTATAGTAGGTTGTTTATGCAGGTATATTTTTTGAGAAGATGTATTGGCATGATTATCATTTATTGGTGTAGGTGAGAGGAAGAGTGGTAACATTGAGTTTGTAGTGTTGAGGGAAGAGATTGAAGTTTCCCTTCCTATCATTGTTGAGAAGATATATGGTTGAATGATTTGTATCAAGTGTATCATATGGAAATAGAGAAACTATCTAATTGAACATTATTACTTGTATCTAGTAAGGGTTTGGTGCTCCTGGAAGTAGGTGCTTCTAAATTAGTTAGGTGTTGGTGCTCCTAAATATATAAAAGGGGTTGGTGCTCCTAGAGTTGGTACTCTGAATTTTGTCTTATAAGGCCTAATAAAAGATACATTTACAATGATTTTTTACCCTTAGGGTTTTTCCATTATAAACCTTGTATCATGACATAATACTTGTGGTTTTAGATCTCTTGCCTATCTTATCTAATGTAGTTGATTCTATCTAGTTATATACTGAAAATATTAATTACATCAAGTTAAAGTTTTAATTGATTAAGAATCTTATTTTTAATATAGATCACTGATTCACCCCCCCCCCCCCCCCCCCTCTCTCAGTGATCCTATTATTCCAACATGATCAGCATAAGGTCTCCTTAGCCTTTATCCAATTCTACAATAAATTTTTTTCCTCTAAAGATTCAAGTGACTCCATGTCCAAGCTAGGAATCAAATAAAAAACATTATTCCTGGAAAAGTTAGGGAAGAATATGCTAACCTTCTTGACAAGGAAATCATGTTGCAATAAATTAATTGTCTTATCAGGTCCTTGGGGAATGATAAATCCCTGGGCCCTGATGGGCTTCTAGGAGAGTTATATAAGACTAATTTGAAATGGATAGGTAAGTTATTGAATCAAGTATATAAAGAAGCTATTAGTTAGTGGTCTCTTGGAAAAGAGATTAACTTGGGAGTCATCAAACTAATCCCTCGGGATGGGATAAGTCATTAATAAAGAATTGGAGTCCAAATACCCTATTAAATGTCTCCTACAAAATATTGGCCAAGATACTTGCTAAGAGATTCGAGGAAGTCTTACCAAAAGTCATTAATCCTATGCAATTTGGTTTTGTCAAGGGAAGTTATATTCTATAAAAATTGATCACATTCTGGGAGACTATGAGCTGGGCTAGGGATTCTAAACAGCCAATTAGTATGTCATTAATAGACTATAAAAATACTTACAATAGGATCGAATGGGATTTCATCTTCATGATGATGGAAGGCCTCAACTTTTCAAGGAAATTTCAATAGATGGTAAGGGTTCTTATGAGAGATGTCAATGCCAAAGTGGACATGAATGGGTGTGATTTTGAACCTATTCTTCTTTCAAGGTCCATTAGACAAGGTTGTTCACTTGCCCCTACCAATTTTTTTATTGCAACATATGCCCTTTATTACTTGCTAAGGGATGAATCTATCTCTCCTAGGGTACAAGGGATTTCCCTATCCAATGAGGAGGACCTACTAAATGTCCAATTTGCAGATGACATGACAATCCTCCTTACCTTAGAAGAAGAAAACTTGAGGAAACTAATAGAGAAGTTAGATAGTTTTTTTAAAGCTTCAGGGAGTAAGATAGCTCTCTCTAAATCCATCAGGTTAGGGTGGGAAGAGAACAACCCCCCCTCTTGGTTCTCTAAATATTAATTGGCTTGGGGGGGGAAAGCTTCAAGTCAAATACTTGAGTATTTTGCTCTTTTTTTCCCTGACTTGAAGGAAATATGGCAATGGGTAAGAAACAAAATTGACAAGAAATTGAGAAAATGGAACAAACAATACATGTCCTTGGCAAGTAGATATCAAGTGTTTCGAAAGATTCTATCCTCTTACAACATCTATTACACCTCGGCTTGGCTATTCAATTAGTCCTAATTTAACCATATTCAAAAGAAAATCAAAAACTTACTTTGGTCATATGGTAGGTGGGGAAACACTGTGCAATGAAGTGAGGGCGGTGTACAATGGAAAAAGAGTAGGAGGGATTATCTTGAAAGATCTTAGGTTGCAATGATTAGCTCTTGCTGCTAAATAGATTTGCAAGGGTCTACAGGGGTCAGAACCTTGGAAAGTATTGGTTAGAAACAACATTAGTAGATCAGTACCCAATAAATTCTCATCCTGGAAAGGGCTCCCTCTTTGTGTTCTTATTATAGGGTCCTTCTCCGTCAAGGTTGTTGGATCTGAAGTGTTTAAATCAATGGAGAGTGTGGGATATGGTGAGACACCTTTTATCCCAGAATGGAGTCTTGTCTAATAACAACACAATCTATGGTGAGAATTCCATTTGGTATAACCTTAGATACAAGGATAAACCCCTTGATTTGTAGCAAGGATGTTCAACTAAGAATTAGGTAGAAAAAGTTATTGCAAGGATGAGAGACACTATTATAGAAAGGCATCTTATGGAGTGGGAGATGCTTAGCCAAAATTTTGATATTCCATAGGGGCAAGGTAGAACCTACTCCATGTTGGTAGAAGCCTACCAAATCCTATCCCTCCCTAAGACTTGTGATTGCTCTGATTCTAGATTTCTCTCCTCCCTTTGGGCAGATGGTACTCCCCTACTAGCCATCAAAGATAAATCCATTTATTCTCTCCTTGCTAATAATTATGACATATTTTACCACTTGAACACTTTCTAGTTTGTTAAACTTGAGCCTTCCCAGTGGAAAAAATGCTTTCATAATCTCTGGTCTACACAAGTGGAACCCAAGAAAAAATACTTCTTTTGGAGACTAGTTATTCATAGAATTCCAGTGAAGCATCCGAATGGTGATATAAATTTATGCATTGTTTTTAAAACATCATAAAACATTAAGCACCTCTTTTTTTACTACTTGGTGGCCAAAGAGATTTGGGGGTTATTTGGCTTCTCTATTCATGAGAATGTACAGATCATTGAGATTGTGTTTGGTAACATCCTGGGACTAAAGAAAGTCTATAATGATTTTTTTTCTATTCTCTCAATTGACATTCTTTGGTATATTTGGAAACTTAGGAATGACAATGTTTTAAAGGGAAATGAAAGAACTCTTATTGAGTCTTTGAGGAGACTCACATTTCATAACATTGATTTGTAGGTATCAATCACTATGAGGCTTGTGAAGAGAAAATTTGAGGATCTTTTTCATGATGGCATTGTTAGGGTGTTTAGAGAAGAAATCTCTCATGGACATACATGGGCATGGGTTTCAGGTGAAAGGACTCCTTTTGAAATTTCTCTGTAGAACTTCATGGAAGAGCTTAGGGATAAAAATCAGAGAAACAAACCCCTTGATGCAGATCCAGTTGTTGTTGCACCTCTTGTTGCTCCTCCTGTTGCAATTGTCCCTCCTATTGCTCTAGTTGCTAAGAGAGCTATCCACCCATACACACAACGGATTCAGGATGTCAACATGTTGAGATGGATGGATGGAAGTGTAGGTTGGATTGCTTGGATCGAGAGATGAGGCAATGATAGGAATAGGAATGATATTTTATAATGTTGATACAATAGTTTACTACCTTAAGTTTTTAATACCTTTCCTCATAGCTGGTTACTTTTTAAAATTAGATAAAAACCATTTTTGAGTCCATAACGTAATTTTGTATAAACAGACATAATTGGTGAACACTCATTTTGTAATAACTTTTTATCATCTTATATCTAATACAAAAAAAGGTAATGTGGCAAAATTGATGTGCATAAGTAGAGAATTACACTATGTATTATGTAGATTATCCATGCCATTAATAGATCCAAATCTTCAAAAATTCTTTTTGAGTTCAAGTGAGGTTCAATGTGGTACAAAGTGTTAGAATGGAACTAGTTTTCAATCTCTTCTTATCCATAATTAATTCTCTTATTAATTTTTAGGTTTATTTATTGTTCAAATCACTTGGAAAGATTTTGAAATCATCAAACCTTTCTTGGATTTGGTGATGACTTCAAATCTCGATATCTTTCAATTTCCATAATTTGTGGTGGTTTCCATTAAAAACTCTTGTAGTTTAACTCTTATAGAGACTCCTATGATCAAATATAAAACTATTTCGCCAAGTAATTCACACCATCTGGGATATTTTCTCTTTTAGAGTCTCTAAACATCATAGCCATATTCTCAACAAAAAACCTAACTTGCTAATTTGGATTTTCCTTATATTCTATAATTAAAAGAGCTTATTTATTGTTTAACATTATTACACAAGTTGGTGTTTTAATCTTGACATGCTTGGTGGAAGGATTATTATGGAACCATGATATCACCTCTCAAAATTATACTATGTTCCTCTTAGATTGAGTGCTCAATCATTTCTCCTAGCTCTTACTCAGTTCACCCAACAATTCAATGTTAATTCTTCCCCTTATACTTGGATTAACTTCAGATAATTTGGTAAGATAGCCTCGATCCCAATATTATGCATCTAATTTAGTTCCTATATAATCATAGTTAACTAAAGTGAATTTTTTATCCACCTAGGGAATCATCAACTTAGGTGTTTTTCTTAACACTAAATTGAAGCTTTTAAGTATATCTTTTCAACTTATCATCATCCTCAAATGACCTTAAAGTGGATTCATAACCTATTCTCTCATTTACACAGAGTTATTTTTTAACCAAACTACTCTTCATGGATATATGATCATTAGCCTACTTATATTACTAAAATTTAGTATTTCTTTCTAATTGTTATTTTTTCAACTATAAAATCCTTAACTAAGAAAGCAAGTGTGGTTTTCTTTTGTGTATTTACAAACCTACCCATTGAGAGTATTAATAAATGTAGCTTCGATCAGATAATATAATTATTATGATAAATATATATATATATATATATATATATATATATATATATATATATATATATATATATATATATATTATGTAGATAATAAATATTATTATTATTATATACATATATATTAAATTATATTATCATTATTATATATATATATATATATATGTATGTATGTATCTATATATATATATATATATATATATATATATATATATATATATATATATATATATATATATATATATATATATATATATATATATATATATATATATATATATATATATATGTATCTATATATATATATATATATATATATATATATCTATATATATATATATATATATATATATATATATATATATAGATACATACATACATATATATATATATATAATATATATATATATATATATATATATATCTATATATATATATATATATATATATATATGTATGTATGTATCTATATATATATATATATATATATATATATATATATATATATATATATTATATATATATATATATATATATATATATATATATATATATATATATATATATATATATATATATATAGGTATAGGTATATATAGATATATAGGTATATATAGATATATAGGTATATACATATATATAGGTATATATATATATATATATATATATATATATACATATATATATATATATATGTATATATATATATATATATATGTATATGTATATATGTATATATATGTATATATATATGTATATATGTATATATATATATATATATGTATATATGTATATATATATATATATATGTATATATATATATATATATATGTATATATATATATATGTATATATATATATATATATATATATATATATATATATATATATATATATATATATATATATTAATATATAGTAGTTATGATCAAATGAATCGACTATGCACTATCGGGTGAGTATTATTATCGAACATGGTTAATACCTATCACTTAAATATTGATTGAAGTCAACGGTAATGTAATACACATCTACAACATATTATTATTGGTGCCTTATGTTATACGGTCTCCATGCTACGTCATATGGTATTGACTGCCATATATGATCCATGTAATTACCTTGCCATATGAGCATTAGTCAATTTGTCTCTATAACAAGAAGTTATATTAGTATCGCTTTAACTTAGCACATGAGTATTGTGGAAGTGACATGCACAGTGGTGGTCAATATTGGCAGTATTGTGACTATTATGTATTAACAGTCACGATACTATCGTGACTGTTAATACATAACAGTCACGATAGTAACTATACATTAAAATAATTAATGTGATGTGTTCATACCGATAATTGTTATGAACAGTCATGTCATTTCGTTATGAACTGTCACATCACTTCTTGCTAGGTTAATATATATAGATTATTCAAATATGTAGATTCAATCAATAACCAAGGCAATTGCAATCTACTACATATATTCAATTTATATCTTATCTTTTGATCTCATATTATTTAACAAAGAGGATTCTTCTTGATACACTATTTAGTCAACTATTGTGGAGTGCCTAATACACTATGAGACAAGTCCCTTTTCATAAAAATATTTCTAGACCAATCATCCTCCTTATCTTAGTATATGGATTGACTCCCACAATCAAAGCCACATGTCTGTAACTTTAGTTCTTTATAAAGAAAACTTCTAAACATTGATAGAGTGGCATTGATACCATGATTATGAATCCACCTCCAAGATGGAATATTCTTTTCCCTTTGCTATATAGAATTTACAATATACATAAGACAAGTGAGACACTCTCAATCTACCTAATAAGCTCTCAAAATAGGTAGTGACATGACATTTTGATCTCTCTCTACTACCTCTTAATACTAATGTTTACACTTAATTTCTTAGTCTAAACTTGAATTTAATATTTTAGATTGTACAAACCAATCAACTGTCTTTTTATAATAAGTTTTGTAAAAACATTTTTAATATTTTGTAATTAATATTATATAAAAAACTCACTTTAAAAATAAATATTTTAACTCATATTTAATAGTTGAAAAAAATTCCTACATATCTAATACCACTTATTTATATATTTTAATAATAGAATAACTTTATTGGATTAATATAAATTTAAAAAACATATTCTCAATGATAACTAATCTTTAAAAAGGACCTCATCATTTTTATTTATTATTTATTATTAAGTAGATTTCATTGATAAAAGTGAATAATTATTCTTATTTCCAATAATATGCTTTATTTTAAATACCATTTATTATTACACATCATTCATTATTCCTTGTTCTTGAAGTATATAAGATAGAACATCAATTCCATGCTTAAGTTATTATGTCGCTTGGTTTGATTTTCCTTA
The DNA here is from genome assembly GCA_027943335.1 of Chamaecyparis obtusa. Lineage (NCBI taxonomy): Eukaryota > Viridiplantae > Streptophyta > Pinopsida > Cupressales > Cupressaceae > Chamaecyparis > Chamaecyparis obtusa. The sequence continues at coordinate 569,248 of BSBK01000496.1, read as the reverse complement.
AACCATTCCCTTGGAAATGTGATTAAAGATGCCCTTGTTTTTTCCCTCTATGTAGTTTAAAATTTCTAATAGAGACAAAATAAACTTTACATGTAATATTTTAATTCGATTTAATATTAAAGGGAAATATATTCCTTATTTAAGTCCATTGTAATTTATTTAGATTATATATGATTGCAAGGGAAAATATCTAATTAGGTCGAATAATTAAACATATAATAGAATTATAATAGATAATGTGTCAAATAATATAATTAATGTATAATTATAGTAATTTAAATTTTTTATAAAAATTTGTCATTAATAATTATATATTAATTTATTATTATATCAAGATATTTATATTTATTGTATAATCTATGAATTTATTTTTTATTAATTGTGAGTTTCAAAGTGAAGAAGTATAAAATATGTTTCTTAAATTAATCTATTAGAAGAGGCATGTATAAAAATATAAATTGGCTATATAATTATAAGAAATAAACACAAAAGCAACATATCATAATACATTATTGACACGGGCTGAAGAAAAAAATTAGGAAAAAAAATTGCTCTCTATAACAACTCAATGGATTATGTAGTAAATCAATAATTAAAATTCTAATTCTAAATTTAAGTCTTTACATAAGTATCACCAATATAAAAAAATTAAAATTTTCTACTAGAATAATAATGCTTACAAAACTCACTATAAACCAATAAATTAGAGGAGTAATGTGAATTCGTGACCAAAAGCTCCCAAAATGTGATAACCAAATTATTAGTCAATATATATCACCCAAATTCCCAAATGAGTCCAAAAATTAAAACTACTATATTCCATTCATCTATTCTAGGTTTATTATCAACTACTCACCAACTTAGGGTTCTTTATTTGGATCTATTATCTCCAATAAAGGATTCCTTATAATGTGTCATAACATGCACCATAAGTTGGTCGACAAGTGTAATGCTCTTACAACAATCTCAAGCATTACATATGCTTTTAATTTTTTATTTGAGAGGCCCAACTTCTAGAGGTTGTAACTTTTGATTTGGTAAGATGATTGAGCATCATCTTTCTTATTTTAATTTGAATATATCATTGAGTTATATGCCAATATGACTAAGTTGCTTTAGTTAAGACTTATTTCAACAATTTGGGATCAAAATTGACCTCTATGGCCATAAAAAAATATTCTTGTCTTTTTAAGCCCAAAAGCTTTTTTTTCTTTAAGATTAGGATGTTAATTGAAGATTCCTTCCCTCATTCTCCCACTTGCCAAATACCTTACAATCTCAAGATGATTATCAACATTATCAATTATTTTCTAAGGCTAAGAGACCCAAAGACTAACTACACTACCTAAAATTCTTTGCATTAACCATCTTCATTGATGCATTTGTGATATTTGTAGAGCCTCAACTTTATCTAACATCACCCTTTCATCCTCTACTACATCATGGATGGTACTATACATTTACACTCATTTTCTTTACATGAAAGGCCATTTTTTTACCAAACATTTGATACTTTGATTACTACAAGAAAAAAATTGATGTGTTCCAAACTTAGCACTACATCTGAACATAATTTATTAAGCCAAATGCTCCCCTTACAAACATGATGAGCTATCATGCACTTTTTTCAATTTATCGATTCAACTCACAACCCTAGCATTCACCCGCAAGCAAAAACCCATCGTAAATCAAGCACAATAGATTTGCTCAACAATATGAGAATTGCATTGATGCACAAAGTATTATTTGATTATAATGAATGATTAAAACCTTATAGAAAGGATAAAGAAACCATAGACCTAAAACCTAGAGAAAGATTAATTGACATAATGAAAAGTGCTTACATCATATACAATGAGACAATATGAACTATCATTAACCTAATCTAGTAAAGGAAAAAGCACTCATAAGTTTAGCTTAAGTGAATAAAGTAATAAGGGACCTAATCAAATAATTAATTGAGTGCTTATCCTATTTACTCAAACAACTCCCTTAAAATGGGTCCTAGGAACAAGACCTGATTAGGTGCCCATGTACAACCTAATGCAATATCTCACAATTGAAGAAAAGGATAAAAACGCATGAAAAAAAACTCCTCTCTAAAAGAGAAGAAAATAGTACATTGGACTAGGAATGAAGAACTCAGTGTGTCTTTCCAAGTACTAATTCGATTACATATGTACAATCAACATCCCCCTATAAAAGAGAAAGGAAGAAATGGTGTATCCCCCATAAGGAAGAAGCTCCAACGCTGATAGTGAATGCCTAAAGATGAATGATGTGATGATCCAAGTGTGGTATATTATTTTTTTCCCTTAGGAAGAAAAAAATTGAATGGCCATGGTAGAAGAAACTCCATGGATGGGAATGGAAGGGTTAGTCTCATGATGTGTATCAAGAAGAATTGCTCAACTGTCCACATATTTGAACCAAACGATATTAAAATAAATAAAAATAATTATGAATATACCTAAATAACAGCCTCCAAAGGCATTTTAGATGAGATGATAGGTGGGTTGTAGTTGTCATCAAATAGGAAATGAATATCATAAAGAATGTCAACGATTTGTAAATCACAAATAAACCTGCAATATATAACAAGAAGTCAACCCACAATGCTAGAGCTAGAAGGGAGTATCATCCTACTAATTGAACTGATCTCTGAAGAAGCAAGAGGTGGAAGATGAGGAGGAGGAGGATGCACAATTCAAGTCTCAAGAATCAAGGTGGATGATGCAAGCATACATAAGTTCAAGTGACTAAAACTCTCTTCATATATATAATCCACTCTAGACGCAAAAGAGTGAAGTTTAGTCAATGGAATTGCAAGCTTGCCAGGATAAAAATGAGAGAACTCATATAATCCAGATGTGTGGTTAACATTGCCTACTGAAATAAGATCTCTACTATGCATGTCTCTAATGAGCATTGAATCTAAAGTGAAATCTAATGTCTTATTGTCCCACCATGAGTAATATGATAGATGGAAAGGATGTTGGAAGATGATGGAATAAAAAGGACATCATTGAATGTGTCATCATTAACCTATATGGACCCTCTCCCAATAACGCTCATATAAGTTTTACTATCCATCAAAATGGGTGGTAAAGTACAATTCTCAAAAGAAGGGAACTAGCTTGTGGATGATGCCATATAATGAGAGGCTCCTAAAACAATAAGCCATTTTATATATTGAATATGTATCGATGCAAAGGGAGCATGGCCTTTCATATTATCTTCTCCATATGTCATAAAAATAGACTTTGAATGTGCATGCACTAAAGTGGTAGAAGAGAATAAACTAGATGAACATAATTGAATATTATTTTGTTGTAGATGATGCTTCAACTCATTTATCTTCTTTGCATAACAATGATGCTCATCACGTCCTATCTTGGTGTAATATGCATAGTTTTCTTATTATTCTATGAAGATCTCTTGGAAGAGGAAGAAGAATATGACGAATCTTGAGAATGGGACTATGTAGTTGACAAATTAAAATAGGAATCTTTGTGCTTGTATTTCTTCTTTTGTTTCCTTGTAGGCGATTGTGCAACCAAAGCTTGTGCTTTGGAACCAAAAAGTAAATCTAGCTAAGCCAACTTGCATTTCCCTATGTCAAGATTTCATAAAACACCATAAATAAGGAATAGTGAAGGCAACACCTAAAGCATGTATAGTGGAATAAAATGTAGATTCAAACACCTAGAAGCATTCTCAAAGAAAAATAAAATTAAAAATGCCTTATTTTTTTCTCTTATCCTTGTCTTAACCTTGTAAAAGTGACTTAAGTTGAAGTGCACAATACTCATTTATACCACCAAGAAGCTCCTAAAATTTTACCACGTTTTATTTCTTACTCATTTAGCTAATAACACTACCAAATTAACTAAACATGTATACATTAGTGGATAATTTTTCTACCAACATCTTTGATCATTATAAATGCATGAATCTACAAACATCCATCGAGTGATGGTCCTTGACAAACAAATATGATAATAAATAGTAAAATCAAAATGGTCCCACAATAGCTTAAGACCCTCTTAAATGTACCCATAAAGCAACTAATGGATTTCACTACTTGGCCAAAGGTTGGTCTAGTACAAATTGTAGCATATGTTAAACTACCAAATATCTCATCGAGGATTAGCAATAAAGCAACTAAATACATACACTACATGGGAAATGCTTGGACTAGTAAAAATCATACCATAAATAAAATTATCAATTGTACAAGTGCAAGGAAAATGACCATATTCTCCATCTCTATTGGTGACATAGGATAGTACACAACTAGAATCTTAGTTCCCATGGGAATCGGAACATTCAATGGTATGTTATTTGAAATGATAATATCTTTTGATACAAACTTAATATAATTACTTGGCCCTAGATAAATATATTTATTCACTATATCGCTCATAATATCCATAGTAAGATATATTTGGCATCCCCCATGTCCATGTTAAATTATGTCAAATTTTGAGATTTCAATTTATAAAATAAATCCTTACCGTTACCCAAAAATAACATATAATATGTAAAGTGTAATAATGTAAGAAATTCTTCTTTTGATGACCGTGACTTGGTGTTGAGAAAGTGATTGGCTTCAGGATTTCACTCTTTCTCAATCAAACCTTGGACAACTTTCTTTAACCTTCTTACTAAACCACTTAATGTGTGTGCAGTGTGGGTTCGTCTTCCCAATTTTCCCCTTCATTTTTGGAAGATCTTTTGTTTTGATGCCATTAGCAGCTCTATTAGTTGCTTATTGAAGTTTGATGATTCCACTTCCATCATGGGTCATTCTACTTTGCACGCATTTTGATAGATATTAACATCTCCATGCCTCTTCCAGGGGATGTGATTCTCAGATGTTGGGGATGGACCATCGACACAATTACTGGATTATGAGGGCCTCCCATTTTGATGTTGTCAATTCTTCTCTATTGGTCACTTGGTTCTTGATTGTGCTCTCTTGTATCATAAATGTGCTACCACTTTGTGGAAGGATGAAAATGTTGATCACTTGATTATCATGACTTCTAATTCTTCTTATGGTGTCCCTTCACATGTTGATGATGCCTCCTCCCAAGTTGGTATTGTGCCTCTTTCTAATGATCTTGCCTCCTTTAGACCCATGGGTATTCTACTTTTTTTTTCTATTGGTGTGACCTCCATGAGCCCTATAGACCCCACTCTGCTTGTTGCTCCTCTACTCCAGCCTTTGGTGAATGACATTTTGCTGGATTACATAAGGTCAATACAATGCTCACTCATACCACAAGGCATATTAGTTCTCATAAACCGCAATCGTCACCATGTAGTGCAAAATAAAGTAATACAACCTAAAGTAAAAATCCATATGAGAAGTTAATGTAATGAGTGTAATGAGAAGTTAGTGTAACTATCAAGACATATGCAATGGAATTAAGAGATCTCACAATGACTAACTTTAGTTTAACTCCTAAAGCATGCTTCGTGTATGGTACTATCAAGACATATGCAATGGAGTCAAGAGATCTCACTGTGACTAACTTTAGGTTAAATCCTAAAGCATGCTTTGTGTATGGTCATCTACTTTACCCCAGCCTATGATCAACAAATATACTACATAAATATTGTCTCAACCCAATTTTACAAACAATCTTGTTCATCATACACCAATTCATCTCCATAATATAGTGTGAATTTGTCTCTCAACCACTCTGGTCCTATTGTAGAGTGGAGGACATAGTGAACTATCTTTTTTATGCTATATTTAGCACAAAAATTATCAAATCAATTCAAACAAAGATTTTCTCATTATCAAATCTATGTGGTCATTGAATAACCTAGCTCTATTTATGCTCATTCTTTACACATTCAAAATTCATTAACTACATCACATTTAATTTTTTAAAATTAACTGATAATTCTTAATGTAATCATCAACAAACTAAGAAAATATTAACACTAATGACAAAAGTTGCATTTAGTAGTCCATAAACATCTACATGAAACAACTGAAGGTCGTCATCAAATAGAGCACGACATTGCTTCTCTACCTAACAAGCTATCCTTACACCCAATATTTGTTGTTGGATATCAAGAATTCTAAGCTAACTAAGAGATTCATCAAATTAAGGTGTCCATCCTAGTAAAAAGCAAAATGTATTAATCTATGATGCACTCTTAACTAAATAGCCTACAGGACTGCAAGGCAACTTAAGCTAACTTCAGTAACTGGTTCGTTCCTTGTGCAAATTGATAATAAGTCCACCTAACTTTTCAATGTACTCCTCGCTGAACCTTGTAGGCCTCACATTTATCCCTGCTGTCCTTGAATACTCCCTAACATATACAATTTAAACCAAATTGTACATACCAAGAACATCTTCTTGGTCTCTGTATCAACCATGTAATATTTGTGTTTGCTAAAGATGACATCTAGATGGAACAATGCATTAAGAATAATCTCTATTTTTAAAAACATTACACATTAAAAACAAATCAACATTTCCCTCCGAAAGAATATCCATATATTCCTTTTGCCTACTATCGTGTACTTCACACCATGCCAAACATCACTGAATCTTAATACAAACTATGAGCAATGTAGAAGTGAACTACTCCTACTTATTGGTGAAATGGCCCCTAAATCCATATGACAAGCCCTTCGACTAATTTGGTGGTCTTAAGGCATAAATGTGTTGGAAGTTGACAATTCCTATGCGCATACTCTATGATACAAGAATGTTAAGTGTGAATAAATGGTGTGGAATAAAGAGCCCGAGTTTGGAATGGCCATGGTAGTGGATAATTGCAAAAATGTGAGTGAGTAAACTTTGCAACAAGGTATGGAGAGAGCCCATGAAAAAGCATTCATGCATGTACAACATAGGGTAGAAGCGGCTGAAAAAATAGTGTACAATTGAGGGGCCAACTTTGCTCAAGATTTCAATATTTGTCAAGACATTATGGATAGTGAATAAATGCAACGATGCGTTAGTGAATGAGTAAGTAGTGTGGAATTACGTGGCCAACTTCCTCAAGATCACGACATTTCATATAAAGAAAAATGCAGAGAATGTGAGTGTATATAAATAACAGTGTCAACTTTGTTCAATATTTGGCCACTTGTATAAAGGACATTCTCTCAAATGGGCTCTCTAAATGTGGCATGACATAAATATACAAATTTGAAAATTACAAATATTTATATGGCACTTGGTAACACAAATGTATGCCCCTCTAGTGTTGATAAGTATCTGTTTTCATGCCATGAAGTACAAATTTCTTGCAACATTTTCAAAAGACATTACGAGGTGGTGGATAAATGCAAGAATCTGTGCAAGTGGACAAGCATATATCGTGAGCAACAAGGGTTGCCAACTTTGCTCAGGATCGAGCCATTTGTCAAGGGCCACTCTCAAAATGATCACAAAACTAAATGTCCCATAGCATTGAGTATACAAATTTCACCATAACAAATATTTATAAAACACTTAATCACACAAATTTATGCCGCTAGGGTTTATATCTGTTATGATGCCATTAAGTACAGTTTTTTCTTACCAATTCGGCAAGAAACCATTTCATAATTAGAATTTGTATTCCTTGCTAAAATAATAGGTCACCACTGCAACAAACCATTATAAAATATTGAGATTTCATTTCCAGTCTTTAGCTAGGACAAGCTTTGAACAACTTGACGAGTTGTGTGCAAAACTTAAACTTTTCGATATACACTTGCCCAAAGCTTTCTGAAAAAGATAATACTTCTTAATGACCCTTGTCCTTGCATATGTGTAGACTACGCATTTGAGGTTTGTAGTTAACTTCAGTTATTGCTTCCAGTTGCACTTTATTTAGATATATGCTTGCACAACGGTGGGCTCCCAATCCTTCAACAAATAACAGTGTTATCTAAAAAAGGCATCAGGGAAGAACCATATGCAGCATTTAACTTATACTGCAATGTTTTGCATTCATAGGAAATGTATTTATTGCGATATAAACACACCAAATCAATCACCTGACAGTTATCTGCACTCGACCTAATAGAAAAAATATTCTATAATCAAGGGAAACATGACTGATCTCTATCCCAGATGCTTTTAACACCAAGGCAAACTTCACAAGGTGAGAGTGGGATCCATCAAACTAACAGGTGCATGGAGTGTCATTCTTGTTGCTAGTGGCAATTATATTGTCTGTGTTAAAACAATATTCCAAAAGAAGCTCCATGCTCCCAGGTGCAACTGGAAGCAATAACTGAAGCTAACTAAATCAGTTAATCTAAGACCGCCAGTACAGTCAATTAAAGAACAAATCGGCCCTTTTATGATGGTGTAGGTGGAGTCACAATCTAAGTCCAAACCATATTAACATTGCAAAGCGTGAAAGTTAACAACACAATGCAACAAACTTGCTTCAAATAATAGAAAACACCTATCATAAAAAAAGGGCTCAATTAACTTGCAGTGGATTAGAGACAAACTGAACTAACAAACAATGAAATAAGTGTAAGAACCTGCAAAAAGCACACAACAAAAAAGAGAAGATATAGAACCTACAATAATATTCTAGCATTTTTATGACAAGAAATTATTTAAAATTAGTTATAACGAAGGCAGGTATTCAGCATTCATCTGTGGTGTATTTCTAAAGCTTTTTGCAACATGCCTTGAAATACTAGACAATAAAATGAAATAGATAATTATCAACAATATCCAATCAGAACAAATGTGAAATATTACATACAACTAAATGCCCTAATAAAAACTCCAAAAACTTCTCTGCACAAACTACGTAAAGAATAAAATGGTGTTATAGTCTTCAATTAACTTTAATACTAGCCAAAAATCTGATCAACCAATCAAAGTTAAAAAAAACAGCTACAAGTACAAAGAAAGCCACAATATCAAACACTAATTCAAATAAGCTTTCTGAGTGCATCTTAAGTCTTATTGCTTTCCATAACAGAGATTTAAGTCTCTATCAGCTAGCACTAAACAGAAGAATTAGATTACAATCTCACTCCAGTTTAGAAATTAAACTTGCTAAAATATAAGTCATATATATGACTAGATATTAATCAAATATATGGCTAGGTTCACTGGGAACAAACTCCACCCATGAATTTCAAAATTACCTTATTAATAAATATCCTATTTTATACTTCTAAACTTATTCTTCTTCCTCAGCCTCTTCTAACCATTTCACAAAAGGCTCCAGAGACTTCACAAAAGTTTGTCTGCAAAAACACAATTTTCATATCAGATCCAGTTCTTACAATAAAAATGAAGTACAAAATGCAACGTTTCCTAATATTGCACTTATCAGACTAAGAAGTAAAAATATGCCAGCCTGCCATTACCTGCCCTTTGGGTTGCTGCCTTTACGAAACCACAACAGAATAGTATCTTCAGCAAGAACATCCGCCTCATAGAGTGACCTTACAATTTCAGGAAAGAGTTTCATAAGCTTGGCATCCTCATAACACTGAATTTGGACCTTGTAAATTAACTCCATCTCAAGTTTTCCAGACGTGCAAAAAGTATTAAGAAGTTTTGCCCATGCCTTGACCTGAAAAATGAATAAATAAAATACTTGTTTAGTATCCAAAACATAGCACCTATGACCATACATTTTCTTTGTGTAGCATATATAGATAATTAAAAGTTAGAAAATAGCTGAGACTTCACTCTTCTAAAGAAATAAAGTGCAAATGATTTCGGTTGGTAACTAAATAAGACTATAAGCAGAAACACAATGTCATGCAAGGGGGAGCTATTAGCAGTTCTGACAATCACAAAACGAATTAGGACCATAGGATGCATTAAAATGGGGTTGCAAGCAGAGTGGGTTTAACCATGGAGGAAACTCCGTAGTTAAGCGCACTCAAGCTTGGAGTAGTACTGGGATGGGTGTCCGCCCAGGAAGTCCTGGTGCTTCACCTCTGTGAGCATCACCTAGATGCAATGAGTGCTAAGTGTTCCATTCATTCTCATGAGAGATAGGCTCAAGTGAACCACTACTCATGAAACATGAGTCAATGAGTTTGACTAAAAAAAATACACAGTTGAATCCTGATAGAAATATCATAATTATGAATCATTTTCAAAATATAATGCCAGATTAGAGCATGATATTTGTTAGACTTACAATGATTACACTTACTTGAAATTTAATATGTACATACTAAAGAATGGAAGACCAAGATATTTATTTTTAGCAGATGAAAATGTATAATGAAAAAGGCATGTGCAAAAAATAACAAAAAATTAAAAACACATCAAGACAGGTTAAAAACAATATATTACTCTGGATAAATGCTTCCACAGAGAAAAGGAAGGCTCTATCACTACATTGAGTTTTGAGTACCATATAAATGTGACAATGCCAGAGATGTAAAATATAGAACATAACTAGTGAAGAACTACCAGAACCCTAAACTATCATTCATAAGTCTTGAACCCGTGTCACTTACAAGGAGGCTTGAGCATGTGCTTACTGATACTAACATGCACTGGCAAGTATCAACATCATGTTTAAAGTAGTTCTCTTCACCCAGAGTGTGATGTACCCCTTGATGCAAAAGAGTGACATTGTAAGTGTGATGTACCCCTTGATGTACACACACACACAGTTGATTAAAGATGGTTATACTTTGTTACTTTGCATTATTTTTATCACCAAGCAGACTGCATTTGCTCACCATGAACCATCCCTATCTTATATAGCTTTAATATTTTTTTCGTTCAAGGAAGAAAAGAGTTGAACAGCAAGGGATATAATACAAGTGTTTTATAAATACTAACCTGACGCAAGGCCAAATTTGCATTTTGCTGTTGATTCTTGCCAGACCACTGTACAGAATCCATAAGAGCATCCCATAAGAGACGCACAATTTCAATGTCAGGCAAACTTGACTCTCTATGGCGTTGTTTAACATTTTCAATCACATCATCAATATCACTATTTTCAGTTATCAGGGTCATTAAGGCAGCCTTCAGCTCCTTCAACTTCACATCAAAGATTTTCTTTGCATTGTACTCAACAAGAGCTCCAAGACCTTCCTTGCTGTCACAATGAATAATATGGGTCAATAAAATCAGCTTTGGAAAATACAAATGTCAAGTAAACATAATAGTTTACTCAATGCCAAACACTCTCCTACCTGAAGTGCTCTGCAAATGCCTCGGTAGTACGCTTCTGCACTGGAAATAATTCCAGGAGATTATCTTCCATCTTCCCTCTCTTCAGCAGTCCTATGAGATCATCAAGGCTGTTATCCACCAAGTACTCCTTGAAAAAGTCCGTAATGAATGAAAGCACAATGCCTTTGGACACAAGATTGTCTTTAAGGAGAGGTTGAAAAACAGTTTCTGGTGGCAGCCCTGACAGTTTCTGAGAGAAAGTGAGTGCAGTGAAAATAGCAAGCTTCTTTCTTTCATTTTCTTCGAACAGTTCAAGTGACTGTAAGAACTTTCGCATAACATTTTCAAGATTCTTGATTAGAAAAGGCCTCCTGCGTAGTATCTTTTGTATGTAAAGAACAGATGGCAAAATACTCTGCCTTGAAGGTTCACAATTCAAAACAGCGAAGGTATGCCGATCACATTCTTCAGGCTTTATGGTACCAGGTTGCGTGCGACCTCCAGTGAAGACCACCTGAAAAAATTCGTACATGTCCACATCAATGTGTAGTTATAATGACAGATATCAAAAAATTAATAATTGTTGCATAAATCTTAGCAGCAAAAATTGACCAAATCGGCAAACTAAAAGATTAAAGATTTTTACAAAAAATTGGAATTTGATCAGGTAAATGTGAGGTAGTATTAAATTTAGTTAAAAAATGGGGTTCAGGTAAGGGTTAGCAAAAAAATAAGAAAAAAAATCCACAGATGCAATATCACAGAACCCCTTAATTTTTTAGCAAAAAAAGTTGTGGCAAATGCATGGTTGAACCATAAACTACATGATGTGACTGTCTGCTAATTAAATTGTTTATCATGAAAATTTTTGTTTACTGATAAATCCCAATTTATGAAACATTTTAAGCAATATTTGCTATTAAAGGTGTAAATCATATAAAAAATATAATTTAATTGAACAGCTAATAATCTAATTAAAGGAAAACAAGGTGACACATATAACTTCAGTAGAAGCAGATTTAGTAAGTGTCAACAAGGCAAAACTAGCCTTTAGTTTCTACATCAAAAAAATAAAGTGAGCTACCATTCTAAAGAGATACTTATACCACTACACTATGTAGAGTGTTAATCTGCAAAAAGAAGTGATGCTGGAGTACAAATACAGACTTGAATTTCTATAGCTTCAAATAATGTAAACAGTAGGATTCCACCATAAATAAACCTTGAAAAACAATCGCCAAGAATAAAGGATGTCAACAGACACAATCCACTTTTCCAAGCAGATATTGCCAAAAAGAAACAAACATAGTTTCCATCAGAGAAATAAATAATAACTCAAACTCAAGCAAAAACAACCAAATCCAAACCTCAAAAAAGGTGTCACCATATCTTGAGAAGTCAAGATCTGCAGACTCAATGCTCTTGGCAGTAAGTTCCTGAAAAAAGAAAATGCCATTTAGCTCAAATCACAGTTCTAAATTTGAAATTTTCTTTGAGAATGACTGAATATGTCCACTAATTCTTTCTACCAATGAAGCGTGGCAGATTTCACTGACTGGTTACAATTTCTGTTATTAGTTTCAGTCAACCACACAGAATAACTTTTAACACTGCATGTACAACCACCTACCAAGTCACCGTCATGCTCAAGGTAGATCTGCACCACTGCATCCGCAAATGTTGCGGGGTCCAAAGGAGCTGCAATGTTCCGTTTGCGGGTCTTAATCCGCGCACCGCTGAAAAGGAGCCCCAAAAAGCACAAATACAAAGAAAACTTGTCAAATAATTAAAATTAAATGATGCCCAGTGGAGAAATGGAATCTAGATACGGATAGTCACTAATTACTCAATCAGTTGAAGGAATCATGAGCTATTTACCATTTACAAAATTTCAAGTATACACAAATGCAAAAGCATGGGACCTCATGCACCTCCTATGATTGGATTCTATCATTTTGGTTCCAATAAATTACGCAGTGAAATTACTTGAGACGAATGTGAAAAGATCATGCATAAGTACAACATAACAAAATGATTACAGATTAATCTAGTAAAAAATGACATTGAAGTCAAAGATAATGTTGCCATATGTAATCTTTGTAAAAATATTCTGCTGCTTTTAGCTCTAATATTAAAAAAACAAAACTGAAGAACTAAATGAATGGCCAATACCATCACAACCATGATGTCTATATTATAGAGTTACTGAATATTCAAATAAAACTTATCTTCAAAAGTTAACAAATGATGCTAGTATTCCAAGTGTGCAATGCACATAGAAACATGAATGACTTACCCAAGAGTGGGCTTCTCCTTCGAGCTGCAGTACAAGGAAAAATGATAAATGTTAAAACCCGCAAAAGCCTAATTGATTCCAGCCCATAATTCAACCAACATTTCAACAAAACAATTCAAACACATAGAAACGAACCAAATCAAAACTAGTCAGTTGAGTCAGAGTAACTATCCAGATAACAGTACAGTGATTATTGCAGAGAAAACTCTGGTCTCTTGTCAATCATAAGCAATTTAAAAACTAAAACAAAATATCTGATTAGTTAGTGTAGATGATTACTTTGAATATGCAAGTGTGAAGGGCCAAGTCTTAAAGCTAACATATTGTTCATTGTGATCAAAATGAAGGTCATAACACAAAGATCAGAAAAATTAGGAAAAAGAACAAGTCGAAGCATGCTATATAACTTGGCAAATCAAGAATGCATTTTTTGTCAAAAACACTAACAAATAGTTGAATAAAAACAATTGATTTGTGTTGAAAGGCACATTTTACACCCAAAAACAACCTGCTAATTTGAGGAGTGTATCAATGCCAGTGGTCTGTTGCAAGAGGAACATTAAAGGCTGACATTGTTGGTTAATAATAATATCTAATTCTCAATTATCAATAATAAAGTTTTTGTCCTGATGAAGATTTTTGCAAAGTAGTATATCTAGTCTTTTCAATAGCTATTTGAAACCATCACATCCATGTTAAGATTGATCCATGCTAGTGTATGGTCATGATCATAAGAATAACTCAACCGAACTCTTCTAAAGCTAATCAAAAGTGTCAAAAGTGAGCACCCTTATGAAAGCAAAAAATACATTCCCTTTGGAATTAATGACAAGTTGAATTAACACATTTGTTCTACAGCATCGTAGTATTATTCTTCCAAGATCCTTGCAACCTATGATTCTAAAGTAGCATAAACATAGATGCTAGGAAAACACAATGAAAAAAAAGAACTGCCAGAAAGAGCACATCAAATCGGTTTATAGATCGGGTCCAGCCAACCATAAATCAGTGATGTAGAGCGAGTTTCAATTAAAAAATCATCATAAACCAATAGTTCTAAGATCCAGAGAAAACTATGCCAGATCAATTAGAAAACAGTTAATAGCAAGATACTACCAATCAAATGATTGTTAAAAATCATCCTTCAAAGTTCAAAGTAAAGTTTCAGTAGAAGAATAAAAGAAATGGAAATCGTGTCCTAGTGCATTAATGACCTCTTGCTTTATGAGTGTCGAGATGATGTTAGACTTTGATGTTGGTCAGAATTTGCATTATCACTGTATACCAAATAAACCTGATGGCATAAGAAAACTAATATTTTTGAGCCTGCTGTCCGTGTGCTTACAAGAGTGGTAGAATTATACACAAATAAGCTATAGCTACACAAATGATTGAAAACTGCATACCCCACATTATAAAACTGAATGAAAGCTCCAAAAAAGCAAACTAATATGCAAAATTAATCAACTATGGAAAACAAAAAGTGGCATAGATCTGAACATTAAATGTTTATTTTCAAGTTCATATAATCATACCAGACAAAATAGTAACAAGGCCTCAAAATACAATCTGGAAATTACCACTTCAATCCCCAACCATTGAGCAAAACGACCATTAAAACTTTATTTGAAAAAACTTAACAGGAACACATACGACCATCCTTAACCTTCTAACAAGAAACTGAGGAACATTCCTTGTGAAAGAGAAATTAGCTCAAACACAGAAACAGAAGGAACAAACAAGCTCTAATTTTGCAGAATAAAAATAAAACTCTAAAAAACAAAGCTCATAAAAGATTAAAAATTGAGTCCAAATTAAACCAACCCAGCCAACTCGGATCTTTAAAATAAAAACTACAACCCAAACCCATATTTAATAGAATCAAAGCTGACGTATAAACCCTAATGCAGAATACCCATCGCCTATTGCAAAGAAAAGACAATAATTTGCGACTTCAAAGAGAGAGAGAAAGAGTCCAATATCTTGATACATAAAACCTAAATCAAATCCACTAAACCCAAAACCGCCATATTCAAACCCTAGCAATTCACTAACAAGCCATTGAAAACCCCGCATCCCCCATACAAAACAATCGAGTCCCCAAGAAAATACAGCTCAAGATCCTTTCGTTGCAGTAATATGACAGTTTGAATACATACCTCATAAACCAAGACTGGGAATAATCAAAAACCTCGAAGAATCGGAAGCCAAGAGGAGCAGCAAGAAACTCTGGAACCTCAGCCCAAAAAACACGTAATCTACCGAAATGATCCCCAAAAAATCCTTCCAAATAATGGAAAGCTTCTCTCAAGATGCTCTGACCCCTCGTTGGCCTCGCCCTTTTTACAGATGAAAAGGGTGAAAAACTAGAATCAGTTCATGCAAAGAAAAGGATGCACTGACTAAATTAAATGAAATGTAGCTCAAATGAGAACAAATTCGAGTTTGGAATTTTTACTCGATTTCGAGCTTTTTATTTCTGATGGAGAGCAAAGTGTTTGTTTATATTGTGACAAGTGGTGAGATAGATTTAAAGAAAAAAAGGTTTGATTTCTTTTCTTTTTAAAATGTTTTTGGATCCATTCTAGGGGTCTCATGGGACTTAGGATCTATTTTTAAATGGTAGGAAAAAAAATATTATAAAAAATGAAAAAGAAAAAAGAAAAAATGGTTGTAAGATTAATTAAAATCTTTTTTTTGGAAAATTGAATCTTAGATTTTAGGTCTTAGATTTTAGGAGGTAAAAAAGGTGGGGTTAAAAATTGATCCTTAAATTTTAGACTTTTTCGTACTTGATTGAATCTCAATTTTTTCAATTCTTACTAATTATTTTGTTATTAGTACTTGAGTACTATTGCATCACTTTTTGGATTTATTAACTAGTGATTAAAACCAATTCTTTGCACCAATTATAGTACTTGCTGATAGGCTAGCAAGTACTAGTACTATTGCATCACTTTTTGGATTTCTTCCATTAACTAGTGATTAAAACCAATTCTTTGCACCAATTATAATTTAGTATTTTCTTATTTTGTTAAAAATAACACATATTCTATACTCTAAATGTAAATTTTTTAACTTTATAATTTGTAAAAATTATTTTTTGATGATATGATTGGCTAATACATTTGAAGTCTTATAGGCCATTTTAGGAATAAAGAGCATGAATAGCTTTTTATTTATTATTTTTAATTATTGAATATTTCAAAGTTTTTGAAAATTTTAATTGATTTTGTTTAATTCTTTTTACAATTTCTTTTACCAAAAGTCTAATGTGTAATTTGTATCGTATTATATTAAAATAATATTGACTATTTTTGTTATATTATAAAATATTGAATATTTTTTAAATTTATTTTAATATATATTATATAAATTTAGATTTAATAGAATAACATTATAATATTGCTGAAAAATAGTTATTTGACTTAAATATTTAATATTAAAATTAATTATAAGTAGAACTATTTTATAATTTAAATTAATTACAATTTATATTTTATAATTATTTATAAAATTAAAAAGTATTATTAGAACTATAATTATAATAATTTTATAAATATTTATAATTAAATAATTACTTTACACATAAATTAAAATTAAAATTAAACTTAGTTATAAATTATTATAATTAAAAATTCACTTTACATATAAATCAAAATTAAAATTAAATTTATTTATAAAACTAAAGGCAAGTACTTGGCCACTACGTGGCACTTGTTATGTTATACTTTTATTCTATTGAATTAAACATGCTAAACTAGCATATCTATATTTTATAAATAAAATTCATGTAGAAGAGACTAGAGATATCAAAAAAATTAAAAATAGCATTCATACAAAAAAACATAAAAACACGAGTCTAAAGTGAATGGTCCTTTTTGTTTTGATGACATGGATAAGAACACTCGGCACCATTGTAGAATTATGTCTCTTTTTAAAAGTTTTAAACTACATCAAAAAAATTATATGACCATCAATTTTAGAATAATCCAAAAAAATCTAAGTAACACACATTGAATTGTTTTAGGATGGCCCTCTTCATAAGACCTCAGCCTAAAGGCTAATGTTTTCTTCTCACTAAATTGGTATTAATTCATTCATGCTAATGAGAAATAATAGTGCAATTTTAATTTATCTTTTCTTTAATTTTTCCTTTTACTTTCTAATTTTGCATTGGTGGAAATGTTTTTTTATCTACGAGGATTTTAATTATCATATTGTTAATATTATTTCAAAACATTGTAGAATTAGAGAGTATGGGAAAAGCAAAAATCAATGAAGATCATATGTTTTTTATGCTTTTGCTTTCATTTGTAAAATAAATGAAAATTAGAGTAATTATTTTTTATTCTAAAATGAACTTTTTCAATGGCCAAACATTGTATTCCAATTAAATGTCACATATTTCTTGAATGGGTTCTAAGATTTTTAAAAGATTGTGATGAAGTCATGTTTATAGACACATGGTCAAGGAGTTAATGCATAATGGACCTATGTGGCAATTTCAAATGACAGTTTTGTAGAAGGCATGCAATGGGACAACTATTGAATATTTCATTTTTTACTCGTATGGGTCTTAAGCATTCACTAGTTATGTGTGTAAGTCTTTTTAGCATTTTGCAACAAGGACATTTTGCTAATAATACAACAAACACACAAGTAGGCAATCAATTCTCTTTAATCTATTCAATTGCATAACCAACTTTGTGGGTTTTGATTAGAAAAAGAACTTGTGCCTATACTTGAATTCAATGAATGAAGATGCTACACTATTCTTCCACTGCATCTCTACAATTGTTTAAATATAGGTTCTCTTACATTGCATTACATTTGTGTTGTGAAAAATAGATAACCAAGAACATGATATTCAAATATATTTATGGCTAGCACATCACTTGGAAACTAGTTAAGGTCACCATCTTTTGGCGATGTATCATATATCTTATAGAAAAGTAGTGGAGTTTTGTTAAGCTAGATATATAGTTAGAAAGAGCCAAATTAGGGATGTAAATTATTCATAATCGGTTGGTTAATTTCTAGGTTGGATAAATGCTAGATATCTTCCTTATATTATTTTATATGCATCTTAATTATTGTAAGTGGTTATGTTGAATTTATGCAAATTTGCATGCTTTCAACTTGCAATTAGTGTAAATAAAGATATTGAACAATAAGTCTATATAATATTTTAAGGCTTTGTAAGTTGTTTCCATTAAGGTAGAAAGAAAAAGAAATTGATGGTGTGTATAATATTATAACTTTATATTATACACATGCCAATGGATTCGTATACACCAGTTAAATTTACCATTCAAAGCTTTTTGCATTTTAATAGCTAAGCAAGGATTATTTCCTCGAGAGAACTATACATACGAGGATTTCACTCACGATTATGATCATCATCTTGCAATGTACAATAAATTTTGTATAATGTTGGTATTCAAGTCATTTGACTGACATCTCATTTGGAAATTGATTATTATAAAATTTATGAGTTGGTCTTTTTCATTTTCATTAGGAGTGCACGAAATCAATCACATATATGGCTTTATACTTACAAGAATATAGAAACCTATATAATTGATAAGCAGGAGATATTTTCCATAGAAAATCAAATTGTGATATTGCTATCATGATTTAACTGTGTTGTTTTTAACTCAAAATCACTAACCCATATTTCATGAGTAGTGGTTCACAAGAACCCGTCTCTCATGAGAATGAATGGAAAATAAACTCATTGCATCTAGGTGATGCTCGTAGAGGTGAAGCACAAAGACTTCTTGGGAGGTCACTCATCCCAATACTAGTCCATCTCAAGCATTCTTAGCCATGGAGTTTCCTCCAAGGTTAGATTCACTTAGCTTTCAACCCATTTATAAAACCTTTAGCAATTGTTGTACCTTATGAAACATTCATTTTAGAGACCCTTAATCTCATAAATTAATAAATAGGAGATATTTTCCATAGCAATTCAAATTGTGCTATTGCTATCAAGATTTAACTGTGTAGTTTTTAAGTCAAACTCATTGACCCATGTTTCATGAGTAGTGATTCCCAAGAACCCATCACATCATGAGAATGAATGGAACACTTAGTACTCATTACATCTAGGTGATGCTCACAAAGGTGAAGCATCGAGACTTTCTAGGAGGTCACCAATCCCAATACCACTCCAAATTAAGTGTGCTTAATCATAGAGTTTCTTCCAAGGTTAAACCCACTTAGCTTGCAAGCCCATTTACAAAACCTTCAATAAGTGGTGTACTTTATAAACCATTCATTATAGAGATCATTAAGATCATCAATTGATAAGTACAAGTTATTTTCCACAACAAGTCAAATTGTGATATTTCTATCAGGATTTAACTCAAAAACTGCACAGTTAAAACCTAATAGCAATATTATAATTTGACTTGTTGTGGAAAATATATCCTACATATCAGTTGATGAGCTTAAGGGGCTTTATAATGAATGGTTCATAAGGAACAAAACTTGTTGAAGGTTTTGAAAATTTGGTTGCAATCTAATTGGGTTTAACCTTGGAGGAAACTTCATGTTAAGTGCACTTGAGCTGGAGTAGTACTAGGATTGGTGACCTCCCACAAAGTCTCGGTGCTTCACCTTTGCGAGGATCACCTAGATGTAATGAGTGCTAAGTGTTTCATTCATTCTTATGAGAGATGGGTTCTTGTGAATCACTACTCATGAAACATGGGTCAATGAGTTTGACTCAAAAACTACACACTTAAATCCTAATCACAATATCACAACTTGACTTGTTGTGGAAAATATATCCTTCTTATCAATTGATGAGCTTAAGGGGCTCTATAGTGAATGGTTGAGGAACAACACTTTCTAAAGGTTTTGAAGATGGGCTTACAAGATAACTAGGTTTAACCTTGGAGGAAACTTTGTGGTTAACTGTGCTTGAGCTAGAGTAGTACTAGGATGGGTGACCTCCCGAGAAGTCCTAGTGCTTCACCTATGTGAGCATCACCTAGATTAAATGAGTGCCAAGTGTTCCATTAATTCTCATGAGATATATGTTCTTGTGAACCAATACTCATGAAACATGTGTCAATTAGTTTGACTTAAAAACTACATAGTTAAATCCTGACAGCAATATCACAACCTGTATCAATTCACCATTGAACTCGTTCTACTATTTTTACAAAATTATTACTCAATTAATAATTCTTAAATGACACACATAAGGGGAAGAAAAAAAATACATTCAATCAAACAGTAATGCTCCATTGAATTTTGAAAATATATTTTTATAGGAGGCTTGAATCCTCATAACTTTATAAAAAAATAAGTGTTTTGAATCAGACAAGAAAACAAAAAAAAAAGATGAAATACTAAAATTTGTACTAATTGACAAGGAAGAGAAATGGTCTCATCTATGTTTAATGTGGAAAATGTGTCAAACTAAAGTTCAAAGGTGAAATTTCGCATATCAAAAAATTAAAATATCATTTTGCTTGGATTTGATGGATTTTGCACATCTAGGAAAGACCATAGTGAATAGCTAGTTCTCATTGTGAATACAAAGTCCTAAAAGAATGTTTTAGCCAAGAATGTACATATTTTACAATGTAATAAAAACAATTACAATCAAAGGGAATAGAAATCCACTAAGTACAAACAATGATTACAAATAATACATTGTTGTACATGAGTGAAACAAGATGGTTGTTGAAGGAACACAATTAACAAATAATACATTGTTGTACATGAGTGAACAAGATGGTTGTTGAAGGAACACAATTAACATTCACTAGTATCATTCTAAAATAAGTTAAATAGAGGAAAGTAGAGAACAATAGATAAGGTACATCAATCACACCAAATGAAATACCCAACACATGTTTCCCCTTAATTTTTGAGAATGTTCATCAGGTACATAGTTGCATTACTTACACCACTCTTCACTCTTATTTCCTCCTTTATATTGCAATTCATCAATAGACCATCAATTCATTGTATTGTCATTCAGATAAAGTACACACCATGAAAAATTTATGATACCCTCTCAATCAAATGATCTATATTTAAGCTATTTAATAGATTCTTGTTAGCATAACATGAATCTAAATTTATTTTTATAGGCATGCATGATTGTATGGAGCAAGGGTATTTTTATGGAAGCTATTTGTTTTTGCATATGAATTTTTCATCCTTATTATGAGGGTGGTCATTTGTGCTACTATTGCATCTAGCCCTCAAATTTTTGTTACTCCCCTTCCATTGTGTCTTAGTTTTATCCTTGAGTGACTACAAAAATTGAACTAAATGTTTAATTTTTTCCCTCATTTCCTACTCTAAAAATCTACTATCATTGTTTTCTCTAACTATGAATTTACTAGCTGGAAACATCTTAATTGAAGCCTTGCCCTCTCACTATTTGGTGGGACTTGTGTTGCAATACAACTCTTATTTAGATGGTGTAATTGTGATGATAAATTAATCTATGTAATTTCTATGATTTTTTATTTTTAGGTATTCTAGACTATATAATTATTTTAGATTAACTAATTATAATGTAGTGGTTGAGAATTATTTATTTATTTTTTGGCAAAACACATCAAGTGTGAATATATTAATTAATAAAAGTATAAATTACATATTTTTTAAGAAGGAATAACCTAAAAAAATGGGGGATCCCTGTTGAACCACTAATAACCAAGAGCCATGCTCAATTGGAGGTACATATGAGATAATAAAAACCAAAAGAAGAAGAAGAGAAAAAAGAATACAATTAGCCAATGGGATTACGAGAAACAAATACAATGATCCCAAAAAAGGAATAAGAATGCAAGAACATATCAGTTAGGCATAATGTGTTTATATCTTGACCATATTTATAGCTAGGAGTACCCAACTACTAATCAAGTTTCATTTTATAGTATGTCTCTACCACAACTTATC
Source organism: Chamaecyparis obtusa (assembly GCA_027943335.1). Lineage (NCBI taxonomy): Eukaryota > Viridiplantae > Streptophyta > Pinopsida > Cupressales > Cupressaceae > Chamaecyparis > Chamaecyparis obtusa. The sequence continues at coordinate 546,871 of BSBK01000496.1, read as the reverse complement.
CTCTTGCCTCTTAGGGATGAGACCATAGACCACCTAGTAGGCATATATCCTTACGGGTGTCTCATTGCAACTCTACTGCATATGATGCTCTTATCTTAAGGAGACTTACTGTCTTTCCCCGTATACAGAACTAGGAGGAGAGAAATCATTTACTATTCTTAGGTATTGCCTACTCAAATCAGTGTGGAAGGATTTCTCACCCTTGGAAATTCCACAAAGTAATGCATACCATAATTTATTCCCAAAATATAAATATTTCCATTCCTATTATGTTTTGAAAAGGCTCAAAGAAACATTAATATCTGAAGAAATATGGGTGCCTTTGCTAAATATGGTTCCATTTCGATACAATTTTGTGATGCTTAGATTCAACAACCCACAATGCAGGATATTGTAAATATTTTCAGCTAATGTTTAATGAAAGCAAATGTACAATAATAAAAAAAGATGATGGATGGGAAATGGTTAGTCCACCTCTTTTCCTAATTGTAAAATTGGAAGGAAGATGACTCAATAGGATCAAGTAGGCATTAAGTGTTGATTGAGTCAATGGTCCCTCATTGATAATGAATTGAGAAAAGTTGGATTTGAGGGGATATGGTTGACCAATGCAAAATAGAAGGCTAAATAAGTGAAATTGACAACTTTTAGCATCTACAAAATGATAGAAATCAGGAAAGCACTTACAGTGACTTGAAATAGTAACCAAAAGGTAGATCTAACATGTAGTTTTAGTTTGAAGCAGAGTTTGGAGGTATAGAATGCCCTAATTGTTGTATACCCTCATTTGGTCTAAAACTTGTCAGGATAGTTTATCAAATCTCATACTTTTTGGAATATAGACAACATCTTCATCACTTGATCCTACACACAAAATAAGGGAAATTGTTGGGTTGAAAGGGGTTTGCCTTGGTCAACCCAGTTATTTAAGAATCAACCTTGAAATGTAAATGAAATTGCATAAAGGAAAGCAATGCAAAGGTAAAGGTAAATATTTGATCTACCTTGTATGTATATATACCTTCATGAACAAATATTGGGATCACACACATCCATGAAGATGCTTGTATGTTGCTTGAATGATAGTTGTTGAATATTGACTTTAAATCAATTATGCCTTTCACAACTATAATCGGGTAATAATAGGATCAATAGAAACCTGCAATAACATATAAAATCTCAACCACAAAGAGATTGTTAGAGAAATTAGTATTCCCAATATTCAAGAAAGGATGAAAGATAAATAATAAGCATAATTAATAAAATATTATGAAATCAATCCAATATATGAATATGCAAACCATAAAATCCTTTAGGTGTTCTCCTTCTCATGCAATGTGGGCTCTCAGAATTAAGCTCAAGATCGTGCCAACATAAGAATTCAAAGCAATTTAGGTTCCCAAAATCAAAGGTTTAGCTCCCTATTTATAAGATTTTAGGGGTTTCAACCAAGAATCCATGATTGAAGGGCTAATTGATTGTGATTGAGGAGTTGGACTTAGAGTGAGTGAGAGTTGCACATGTGGAGATCTATTTATGAGAGGAATTGTTAGTTGTCATTAAATAAATATAATTTATTTAATCATGAGAGGGAAATGTTAGTTGTAATTAAATAAATATAATTTATTTAATCATGAGATGGAAATAATTAGTTTAATTAAATAAATATCATTTATTTAATCATGAGATAGAATTTGATTTAATTATTACATAAATGTAATAATTAGGAGGGAACATTAATTAAATTTGGTTATTTAATTAATAATTATAAGATAGGGTATAATTAAATAAGGTTATTTATTTAATTATATTATAGATGAATAGACGATGAATTAATTGTTTAGAAGTACAATAATTAAAGTAATTAATTAAAATCACTTAATTATAGAATTAGGGAGAAATGATGATTTTGATCTTAGAATATGATAGAATGACACAATTAATTAAATAATAAAGATTATTTAACAATTTAGGAAGAATGCTAGTAATGTCATTGCATTAGAGCAATAGGCCATTTTTAAGTGTCTACAACAACAACATGGATCAATGAATGCCACTCCAAGATGTTCAATGTTTCTATGCTTGATAACTCTTGCATTGTGATGCAGTCAAGGGAGGAGAAATCCCCAATGGAGATGTCCAACCTTGCAGCTAGAGATTACACAGCGAAAATGACAAAACAAAGTAATAATCAACATCAAGAAATAAGGAACAATGTTCATTACCAATCTCCTACCCTAAATAAGAACTACTACCCTACTTATATACAATAACACCAGCCACAAGTCAGCCTATCCGATCAACAATCTCCAAGATAAAGGAAACATATTACAACATATAGGTCAGGACCTAAATCCATAAGAACACCCCCAAATAGATAGATCATGACATGCGGACATGCAAGAAGGTCAGACACATGTATAAGAACATGGAATGATGCACCATGAAGCTTTGCATAATGTGAATCTCCATCACAAGCAGAATCTTGCCAATGCTAACCATTAGAACAATAAATCAATATAGGACCAGACCTATCATAAGATAACTTCATCTGGAAACATTAGATTGAGCTATGAAACTAGACATAGGATTTTCATGATGTCTAAATCACCTCATAAGGATTGCATAAGATAACAAGGCAATTGAAATGATCGCTATCTAAAACACAAAAAAACTACCCAACTAGAACAAAACAACAAACAAACTAAAATAAATATTTTTAGTTGATCCAAGATTGCTCTGAACTCAAGGTGCTCCTACATCATACACCCCAAGTGAATAGAAGATGTTCCACAAGAGGAACTTATGAACATCTGACAAGATTCAAGACATAAATCCCATGCTCATTTTTTACCCATGTATTCTCTTTATCGGTAACCATCATATTCTGCAAATGGTTATGCCTACTATCCAAGTCTTCAAACCTACTAGTATGTAATCCATCATCAGGTGCTTCTCTGATACTAGTGCTATGATTATCCAACTCACACCAATTGCTTCTACTTTTTTCACTCCTACATTCAGAAATTAATGTCTTCTTCCTCATATGTTTCTTGACTCCACCTTTGATACCAGTTAATAACTCCTTTATGATCCATTCACAAGATCTTGTTGCTCATCTGATACCACTTCGATAACCTACTGCTACAACACTATCTTTTCATCCTTAGCCTTCAACTCCACTAGTTTAGGTTCATTCATCAAATCCTCCAACAACTGAATAACCTCAGAAACCCTCTTAGCCACCTGTTGCAAATCCATCACCTTTTGACCTGAATCACTTTGATCTCCTAAGGTGTAAGTCCTTGTTACACTTAGACTCTTATCCTTCATTCCCTCTTTCAAAGGAATCAGAATGAAATTTATTTCATCCTTCATTATAGACACAAAATTCCTTCATAAATCATAAATAGCTCCAACATCATATTGCCAAGATCTTCCAAGAAAAACATGACGAGCACTCATGTTAACTACATCACATAATACCTCATCTTGGTATGGTCCAATATTGAATTTAATCCAACACTATTCTTTAACCTCCACCATATGTTCGTCTTGAAACTAACTTACCCCATATGGACAAGGGTGTTAAGTCTCATCAATCCAAGTTTTTGTACCATCTCCTTTGATACAAGGTTTTCAGTACTACCACTATCCATTATCACTTTGCAATATTTATTTTCTGATTTTCAAACTTTTTGGAACAACTTCCTTCTCTGAATAGGCTCAAAATCCTTCTTACTCAATATAACTCTATGAAACATTAATGATTCTCTCATCTTAGGTGCAAACTTTCTTTTAATATGTTCATCCTAAGCTTTCTCCTCATGTTCCACCAAGTTCTATTTGCCTTTACTTCTTCTAGAATTTTCAAAACATTGGAAAGCCCTATGACCAACATTCCCACACTTAAAAAAGTACCTTTGAAACCGTTGTTGCTACTACTCTTTCCAAGAATATTCTGACCAGGTTCTCCTTTGACAAAAATATTTTCTTTGCCTTATCACCAACTGGTTTGTCTCTTCCCTTAGGGTTTCCTTGTCTTTTCTTCAACTTGTCTTATGCCTTCACGGTATATTGAATAACATCTTTAGTTTCACTAATCCTCAGTATACTCAACTCATCATGAATGTTAAGTCATAGACCATTGATATATCTAAACACCTTCTCTATAGATGACTCTCGATGTCCAAATCTAATTTACATCTTGTAGAATTCATCAGTGTACTCCTTAACAGTCAAATCCTTTTACTTCAGATTATGCAGTTTCTTAAACAATTCCAATGCATAATCCTTCAGTATGAACTTGACCTTAAGTCTAGATATCATAACTCTCCACCTAGTGATATAGGGTTCACCAATATCTTCCCTATCTTTCTACAATTCCTTCCATCACAAGGAAACATGACCCTTGAACTTAGTCTATGCTAACCTAACCCTTTGTGGATCCTTAATATCTTCAAGCTCAAAGTAATCTTCAAGCTCAAAGTAATCTTCTAATTCATGACTAATCCAATCTATCAAATCCTCGGGATGTAATAAACTAGAGAAACTAAAAACATCAAGTCTATGAATCTTACCCTTTTGTGTTGTAGTTCTTTTTAATCTTTATTCATCTGCAAGGATCTCAACCTCAATTGTCTCAAGATCTTCAACAAGTTCTTCATATTCATCTTTTGTTTTAAGGTTCCTTCTAACCCCAGCCAAAGCATTTTAGATTTTAGTCCTCATCTCATTCCTGAATTCTTCCATCATTCTCTCTAGCCTTCTAGGGTTCATTCTTATAGGCGACATTCTTGCAAAACTTAAGGAATCACTTTTTCAAATTCCTCAACTTCGATGATCTTATCACTAATGTTGATTTCCCTAATGCAATCAAGCATTCTACCAACACCCACAATCTGCCTCAAATAATCTATTTGTACATAAAATCACCAACTTGCCTCTCAACCAATCCTCCAACTCTTCCTGTGGTTCCCTTCATACAATCCTCTGCAATTGTAGGTCAAATCTAACTTTTTCCACCCCACAACTAGAATCTTAAGGGTTCATAATCTCCAAGATTTGATCTAATCAATCCTTTTGTTGAAATTCATTCTGTCATGTTCAATCAACAACAAATCCTAATTTTTATTACCTTGCACAAGCCACTAGTTGATGTAGGTCAGATCCTCATTTCTACCACAACACAAACAACAATTTTGAAACTTTGCAAGCTTAGGAACTCAAATTTGCAACCTCAGGAAATGCAATTGTGCTCCAATACCTCTTGATGTAGTCAAGGGAAGAGAAATACTCAATGGAGATTTCTAACCTTGAAGCTAGATATTACAAAATGGAAATGACAAAATAAAGTAATAATAAATACCAACAAATAAGGATCAATGCTCTTCCCTTATCATCAAGTTGGCTTACAAATGTAGATTACAGATTTTCAACAAACATACCTCATTACTAAGGTTATAAGCCTTATTATTGGTCTTCACTTTCATATATATTGGCTATCCTCATTACCAATTTGCCACCCTAAACAAGAACTACTACCCTACTTATATACAAGATCACCAACGAAAATTTGGCCTATCCAATCAACAATCTCCAAGCTAAAGGAAACATATTACAACATATAGGTCAGGACCTAAATCTATAAGAACACCTCCAAATAGATAGATCATGACATGTGAACATTCAAGGAGGTTGGCCACATGTATAAGAACATGGAATGATGTACCATGAAGCTTTGCATAATGTGAGTCTCCATCTCAAGCCAAATCTTGCCAATCCTGACCATTAGAGTAGGAAAGCAATATAGGACAAGACCTATCATAAGATGACTTCATCTGGAAACATCAAATCGAGCTGCAAACCTAGACATAGGATGTTCATGATGTCTAGATTACCTTATAATGATATCATAAGATAATGAGCCAACTGGAACGATTGCTATCTAAAACACATAAAACTGCCTAACTAGAACAAAACAACAAACAAACTAAAAGGAATATTTTTTATTGATGCAAGATTGCTTCGAACCCAATATGCACTTGCGGCGCATTGAAGAATGGATGAATTAAATACATGTATATGGACAAAATTATATTCTTTCTTGATTGAGAACTTCTATACTTGGACATCATAGGAGACAAGTTTGCTACAATGGAGAAGTTTGTTTTCAAATTTTCCTTGAATGCTTCAAACTTGATCTTGAACACTTGAATATGAAATTGTAAAAGAGTGCTTAAAATATTGATCATAGTTACCAAAATGAGGATAGATAGTCCACTTATATATCTCTCATAATATTTCAGGATTCAAATTTGGTCCAGGTTGACCACAAATTTGGAAATCCCAATAAAACATCACAACAGACCACCCATTTAAATTTGGGCCCAAAACCCTAGGTATATAATGCCCAAGGCATTGTATACCTAGGTATAGAAGGCCAAAACCATTCTATACCTAGGAAAACAAGTCTAAATTAAAACAAGGAGTTGATAATAAAGGGAAGATGATGGATTAAGTGGAGCTAGGTTTCTATAATCAAGCATAATGAGCATGAAATCTCAAAATCACCAAAATGGGGCCCAATAGAGCATGTAATTATAGGTGCTAAATTTTTAGGATGGTACATTTAGTCCCCACTTTAGAGAGAATATGAGACAACCTTATTCTCATGCTAAAATAGATAAATACATAGGAAAAATATTTTATCAAGGTTAAGGAGTCAAGGAGACACCAAGCCTATAACTGACTTAGGTTCTTATCAAATCTAAAACCAAGATAAAAGAGGAAACACTTGAAAAAAATAGAGAGCAAGAGAAAAAGACATGACCAACTAGCCTAGTAAGGTTTGACTTACTATGTGTCATGTAAAGTTGCAAAAGATGACATTAAAGGTCTAGCAAGCTATGAGATGCTAGTCAACCCATCAAAAAGGGATAACCAAGTGAAGCATAATCCAATATAAAATTCACAAAGAGGATCAATCCTTAAGGAAAGTATTTTCTTTGGTAAGGGATCCAAAAAAGAGATCAGTCTTAAGGAAAACATAGTCTTTAAAGGGATCTAAAAAGGAAGATCATTCTAAGGATCCACTAAATAATGCACAAAGCATGGCAATGTAATGTAAAGATGAATCCAAGGAAAGCAATGTCTCCTTAGCCATTTGCGTAAGAGATAGCTTTGAATTATTATATGTGTGTGCAAAATGTGAAGCAAGGAGCAAAGTGTATGCCCCCACATTAAAGTGGTTGCAAATGACTTAATGGGAGCAATGACTTTAATGGAGCATAAATGCACCCACAAAAGATGTTTCCACTATTAGATGCCCCCAAGAAAGGACAAACTAAGAGAAAAAATAACACATGGAAAAGAGAGCACAAAAAGGATATACTAACTCTGGGGTTAGTATTATCATATGATAACTCGTGTATATCAAAATTATATCAAAATGAATTGACATCATCCCCCAAATGTAGTAGAACTACAAGCACAATGGAAGAAGATCACATAGGAGATACAAAGAAAATTATTTTTGGGATGGCATTGCAAAGACCAAAAAGAATGGTAGCTACTACTTTGCATCATCCTAAATCATACAACACAAAGGCACATTTACAAACAATAGCACATGCATGACATAACATGTCTATGAAAAATATAAGAAATGAGATACAAATATAAGAATGTCATAATAGATCAATTCTTTTATCAATTCATGTCAACATAGCAACAAGGGTCTATTGGAAAAATGGCTAGCGCTCCCTCAGGATTTGTGACATGGCTTAAATACCTCCTGTGTCTTCTATAAGTCTAGTGGTTGTATTAGGCATTAACAGGTTGATCTTTTGGTGCAATGACAACCACTACTTGTAACAAGTGGTATCAAAGCTTGGTCACAGGTTCGAATCCCCTCAGGTAACGCTGAGGGGGAGATTGTTAGAAAAATAGTCAGCACTCCCTTGGGATTCGTGACATGGCTTAACCACCTCATGTGTCTTCTATAAGTCTAGTGGTTGTATCAGGAATTAATAGGTCGATCTTTTGGTACAATGACAACCACTACTTGTAACAGGGTCATCTAAATAAAATACATAACAAATAACACATCACAAGGAAAGCACATCACAACAAGCAAATACATAAAAGAATCCATCGTACAAAAGGAGCTAGTTAAGCATACCATCTACCCCCCATCCCATTCTATACTATTTAGGGAAGGTGGGAAACATGCAAGAGGGGAAATTTCGAGCATAGTGGATGGGGCTATCGCAAGTTCTAAACATGTACCATGCTCTAATGACTATTCATTATGTTTTTCACTGGGAGTAAGAGATAATTGTTTTGAAAATCTAGCAGGTAAATAATGATTATCATTAATAAGCTCATACATATCATCAGAATCATTATTATGAAAATCATTTACATAAAAAACATTGAAATCATCATCGAGAGTATCTTCTTCATCTAAATTAATCACAGTAGAATCTATGATATGAATAGAATCATTATGTTCATTCAATTTCATCTTCTTTAGATTAACTTCCTCCCTTGGGATATGCATAGGTTGGTCAAAGGTAATCAAAGCATCATAGGGTGTCTTAGGAGAGGAAAGGTTTTGGGAAGCATGCTCGCGAGCCCCAGCATGACATTTACAATAATGATCATGGGCACAATGATTATGTTTATTTTTGTTTAAAATTTGATTTGGTTTAGGTTCAATCAACATTGGGTTATTTTCTTCTTTAGGAGGAAGAGAAGAAGGAATCACACTAGGTTGAGAGATAGAAGTTGCATGGCATTTATATGATATAGGAGGTCAAACTAAAGCATAAATAAGAGGTATGGAAGGTGTAGGAAGAAGTCCAATTCCAAGGCAAGGAGATGGAACTACCTTATGATTCCTAAGCTCACAAATATTTTTGGCTTTGAAATTTGGGTAGGATAGGAATAAGTTATCTTTGCGAGGTTGAATTGGTTGAGGCATGGAAGGCCAAAAGAAGTCAAGGTAAAACTTCCCATGTCTAGATAAAGGCTAATAGAGACTATGGTTAATCATGATGATTTATCCATTATGGGAAAATTTCAAACACTTATGGACATGAGAGACTATAGATTTCATGGAAGTGATCCAAGGAAGACCAAGTCTAACTTGAAATTAATCAAAAGTTGGGATGACAAAAAGGGTGACATCTAAGGTTTTCTTACCAAATTCTATGTGAAAAGTAATGAAAGAATGAGTGGGACAAGTGAAACCATTAAAAGTTTTGATCATCACATCAGATTTGTCATAAGAATCTTGCTAGAGATGTCTTGTGTAAAGATATTCTTCAGTTACAACATTCACCATACAAGTAGGGTTTATAAGGACTCCACAATATGTAAGACCGTTAATCTTCACAATGATGTAAAGAGGACCATCAGGTGTCCTAATAGCCTCCTTAAGATCAAATGTAATGCAATGCTCAAGTTCAAGTTCAAGTTTGGGTTTAGATTGACCAATAAGGTTGACAACATTGTTGGCCTTGGTGCATTTAATGTCATAGTTCACAATGGTAGGAGGGTCAACAATAGTGGTGGAAAAATAAGGTAAGGAATGAATTGTATTGGTAGAATGAGAAGGTAGGGGATTGGTATAAATTTTCAAGTTTTCATTAGGAAGGGAAACAAGTTTGTTTCCTTGATCATTAAGACAATCAATAGATATAGCATTAGAATAAATGAGGTCTTCAACAATGGATTTCAAATGGAAATAATTCTTAGTATTAGGAATAGGTTGATGATGGTATTGGGAAAAAAAATGGGATTAAAGAATTTGGATGATTGTTTTGAATGATCAGTTGATTTAATAGGAGGAAGTGTTAAAACATAAGTATTCATCAACTTCAACATCACATCATAGAAAGATTCATAAAGAGGTGTAAAATTATGAGGTCTAACAATGTATGACGAAGGAGACAAAACTTTAGGTGATGTTGCCACTTGCACATCAATTTTTTTATTTATGAATCTTTAGGCTTTTGAAACTTTTGGAATGATTGGGATGCAATATTACTCTTATCAATTGGATCCATTTGAGCAGTACTCTCAAATTGACTCACTTGAAGCTGATAATTATAAAGCACTGCACACAATAGAATACAGGAAGAGAATTCAAAAAGGAATATCTCCTAATGTCTTTTTGTAAATTAGAAATAAAAATATGTTACACATCTATATCAAGCACAAGATAAAAAATTTGAACATGAAAATGCTTAAATCTACCAATGAAATCAATCACTTTTTCTTTAACACCTTATTTACAATGCATGAAATCAGTCAAAGAAATCTTAGGATGAATATTATCTTAGGACACATCTTATTTTGAAACTGTTGAATGAAAGCATTAGCAAGTTTTTTTAAAGGAATCAATGGAATATAGAGTTAAATAAAAATACCATTCCAAGGCCTTATCTTGAAATGTTCTAGAAAACAATTTAGCCATGAACCTATGATTATGAGAAAATTCACTACATAATATTTGAAATGTCTTCGCATGAGTCAAGGGATCACCTTTACCATTGTAAGTCTCCAAGTGAGGTATTTCCATGTATTGAGGGATTAAAACACAAATGATATCCAAAGACAAAGGGATAACAATGTCACAAGTAGGGATGTTAAATTTGAATTGAGTCATGGAGGCAATTAAGTAAGTAAGGAATAAAACTAACAACATATGAACACTAGATTTATATATAGAAAATTCAAACTGGGAAAAAACACAGTGAGCACTTTCCCACAAAGAAAAATTCACCAACATAAATAATCTAATTACAAAAGATGATATGAGTTCACTACTTTGAATTCAATCATAGGATCACTATCATTACACCAATGTTTACAAATAAGAGCTCACTACTCCAAACTTGAAAAACAAAGGCTTGTTACCTAAGTAGAAAAACGCAACAGAAACTTGTGCACCCAAGACTCATTTTCTCTAGGACAAGATAAATACAACTCTCAACAAGGTTAATGAGTGATTCTCCTGATAATGAAACTAATTTGTACAACACTATAAACCTCATCAACACATTATTATTACCTTTTTCTTCTCTGGCACTATCACCAAACTCTACTCTGTTGATTATAGATCTTTGTTGCTTCACACACTGCCTTCTTGATTCATGCCTTACATTTTTCCAAAGCGTAAATTGTACTTCTATATAAGATAGATCATTGGAGATTCTGACAAGGTCATCCATATCAAACATATATTACAATCTAAGGTACAAGTTGACCAAGGAAATGAAAAAATGCAATAAGGTCCCATACCAAAATCATATAGACCAAAACATGGAATGGACTTTACTAAATAAGAGATAATCATTAAATGCATAGGTCACATATAGCATAAACCCATCCAATGAAGATATAATCATTAAATACATAATCCAAACCTAAAATAAGAAGCATGATCCACTCCAAGAGACAAAGAGAGGGATCACAACCACACAACACATAGTTTGATGTCAGATACACAATTATTGGAACAACTTCTCAAACATGTAGACACATTTCCCAAAGAACCTCTTAACAAGTCAACTGAATCTACACCTCCGTGTACAATGAAGATATCCACACACCATGTCATAAGCCATGTCACATTCCAATAGTCCATGTTATAATTTGTCACAACACATTACCAGACCATAACAACAATTGAACATAACTATAACATAGGATGACATAGTTTCTAGCTTGACAGGAACAATTTTTAGATCAATAGAGAATGCCACAACCAAGACTAAAACTTGAATCTATCTGCATAATTACCATCACACCTTCAACCTTGATTTTTGAAGCAGAAATATTTTGGAAAGCACAAATGATGCACAATTAACAACAACTATAAAACTATATTTTTCTATTCACGAAAGCACATACATCTGGACCACAAAGACTTCTAAAGATATAAGTACAACACTGAAGCACCATTAAACATTATCTTCACATGATCATATGATACATAGTTGTCTTCCACTACAGTGTAGCACTAAATGTATATATGTCTTCCATTGTATTGAAGCACTGAATACATATTTGTCTTCCACTATACTATAAGTTCAGTACATAAGCTTATGTTTCCAAATACAATAGACTTCTGAATCATAGTGTTTAAGAAAACATAAACACCTCTAAAATGCAATGTTTGACATTAATGACAATAAACAACCAACCATATATTTCCAATAATCTCTCCCTTTGTTATCAATTAGTATCAACTCCCCTTTATTGAAACAACCAAAGCAAACCTGAAATAAATGAACAAACATGTTCCGTGTCTTTCTTCCCCTTTTCCATCAAGGACAAAGGCCAACAACATGCTTATCACTGGACAACTTTGATAATCAAGCACCAACATTAGTCCAAAATAAAAAATAAAATAGAAATCTTTCCCTGGACAGATGCACCACCTTGATGCATTAAGTTTGATAAAAGAGGGGCAACAACCCGAAGCATTTTCTTGGGAAATTTTAAATAAATATGATCATATGATGGAATATATCTTGAAAAATCTTCAAAAAGGTATAAATATATTCATCAGACATAAAAACTTTATCTAAAGCGATACGAGAAGAAACTTGCTCCTCATTAAAATCCTCTTGTCGTGCATCTTTAGATTTTATCTTCTCTTTGTAGTAGAAACACTTACTATCCCACAGACTTATCATATCAAGAGAACTTCTGCAGTTCATGACATTGTTATCCAAGTCATTCAGATGTATCTTAATTTGAGAATCAACAAACGTATCATACCTCGAACTCACATTTGAATGCAACTCAGAAAGAACCACAAAAAAATAAATATTACACTATTTACATAACCAAACAATCATCTTTATAGACCACAAAACATAAATTTTACCTTCAAAGAAGTCTTCATGCTTTATTACCATATTAAGAAGATACCCAACATCTAGCCCTGGGGGGGAAAACATATGCATATGAAATCTCCGTTAGGAATGGGAACACTGAGAGGGGGGTGAATCAGTGTTCACTATATTTTAACTTTTTCCTTTAATCTTTATGCAAAACATAAATGCTTAAGAACTGAATTAAACATTCACATAAACATGAAACATGAAATCAACACATGACACCAATATGGTTACAAGGAAACCCAAATAGGTAAAAACCCCGGTGGGACTTGATACCCACTAATAATCTGCACTAGTGTTTTGTGATCCTTGTTAGAAGATCCTTTACCCTATTAGGAGTAGCTTTACAATGCTTTTAGTATAGTAGACCTTGTTAAGGGTCAGACCCTATTAGGAGTCTTTTACAATGATCCCTATTAGGGGAGTGGACACACTTTCCTAGAGCTCACTTCTCAAATGGTGAAGGCTACAACCTTCTGAATCAGATACACACTATATCTGCAGGTGAACTATTCACTGTGACACTGCTTGTCAGATCAGTTCCTTCGGTGCGTTGATGCTTTGACCTCTAGCAAAGCTCTAATACATCTTATGCTAACTTCTCATACCTCTTCTCTACTTAACAAAACTCTCCTTTTACTTCCATACCGAATACAATGGGTGCACCGTATATTTATGCGCTTATACAAAATACATAAATAGGTCGGCCCTATAACTAATTACAAATAATGCTTCCAAAATAATTGGCTTAAGCATGCTTATAATTATACATGTACATATGTTAGCAACATAAATACAATGGGTGCATAGCCTCTACAACATTAATTTATAATCACAAACCAAAATAGTCACTGTCGGCTCCATGCTCTGTCCTCTGCTGGCACACACTGGCTGTGCAACTTCAACTGACTGTAACTTTCACATCTTTGCATATCTACTTATGCGCTCTTAGACTAAGCATAAGTATAGTCTAAAAACCTTAACTTCCAGGGTACATACCATAATTCATCTGTACACACGTGCACTGATGCTCTGAGCTGTAGGAACTCTGTACACTGTCCAGTCTTCAACACTTAACTAAATTTTGATCTTTACACTAAGTGTGCTGACTCCAAAATGCTATATGACTTTGTTTCCATAATGAAAACACTATATCTAGTCATATACTTTAGTATAGACAACTTGCCAACAATCTCCCCCTTTGTCATTGACAGCAACAAAGGAATATGGCCAAGTCTCTAACTAACCCTTTACAAAAAACTTTTTGTCTTCTATACATTTTATACATACTCTTATATCTCCCTATACATATATGTACTCCATATTCTATACAACTCCCCCTTTGACATTAATGACAAAGGTGCATCAAAAAACTGTATGTACACTTACTCACTGTGGGAAAACATCCAGATATGTAATCTTGAGGTTCTGGATCTCCTTCTTCCAAAAGGTTATCAGAGAATTGACTATTTGTAGATGGACGCATAATACATATTGAAGCTTCTCCATATTCTCCAATTCTATGCTCGGACCTTGATCATAGGTTATCATAGTCGCATCAATCTCCTTTATGTTCTAACTGAGAATGTCTAATGAGGGTGCAAGAGCGTTCCTCAATTGAGTTTGTCTAGACCTTATCTTCTCCATTTCTTTCTCTGCCTTCTCGATTATGTCTAACTAACCTTGATAGACATTGTTGCACATGTTCACATCAATGGATGTGTCTAACCCTAAATTCTTCACCTTCTCAATCATTGCCTCTGCATCTTTGATCTTCTTAAGATGGGCATTAGTGAACTTATCCTAATCCATGGATTCTGCAATGACTTTCCTTCCTTGATCTACAAATTCCTTTAATGATGCCTGACCAAACTTAAGAGAGTTCAAGTCTAGTGCAAAATTACTCATCAGTTCATTGAGTCTCTTCTTTAAGTACTTCTCCTCTGCCACTATGGCCGCAGATTCTTCTAGGCTTGAAAATTTTACTTTAAACTGAGAGATGATTGTGCTCACATCATCAACTGAATGTACATTTACCATCTTCTTATCCTCTGGTAGAAAACTATTCAAAATATTTACTGATTCCACCAGGAGAGGATTTCTCATTACTTGCTTCTCCATAGCCTTCTCCATAGCCAGGATGTTGAACTTACTCAGGTCTTCTTCCTTCTAGGAGTCTAAACTACTAGTGTCAGGTGTGAAACTTGACAACAATGCTGAGGAGGGAGTGATGGGAGTGCTATCCATCACCTCTTGCTTCACCTTGACCAAATCAATAGAAGATTCATCTTTCTTTTCTACCTCTACTCCTTCTTTCTTTTCTTCTTCTTTCTCATCAGATATATCTTCTATGATTACTTCTTCTTGCTAAGTGGGAGGGATATTGCTACATAGGATTTCTGCTTCCTCAATGCTGACAAATGCTTCCTCAAACTTGTCCAAGTCCTTATCAGTAGCCACCATGGCTATTTCCACATTATCTATGATAATTGTACTGTCTTTGGGTTATTCTTTCATGGGCGCAGACTGATTTGCTACTGTTTGAGTTTCTGATATGGGCGTTGAGTCCTGAGGACCTGTCATTGGTACATTAGTGGGCTCTGCCACTTTATCTTCCTTGATGGGTGCATGAGTGATGGGCGTAGTAGGTGGTTTGATCTATTGTACTAACAACACCTTCTTAAATGCTTTTTATGTTTCCTTTGTTATCAATTCATAGTCTTTGTTCATGATATGAAGAGTTCTCATCTTTGTTCTTAGGTGCAGCTTCACTAAATTCAATATTAGTGCCACTTCTTCTTTAGAACATACAAACAAAGTATCTTCTAGTACTTTTTCTCTTATTCTTTGATCTTCCTCATTAGCTTTTCTCTTCAAATTTTCCAAAATATCCCATACTTTATCTATAATTTCTATTTTCAACTCAAGGAATGTCTTCTTGAACTTGATCATGTGTTTGACAATCATACTATGTATTTCTGATTTGTCAATCTCACTGTAAGATTCATAGAACTTCCTTACTTGATCAATTCTGCCCTCATCAACAATTCTTGCATTCAAAACTTTAAGACTAGGTCTGAATCCTGCCTGAGGGGGTGCTTGAGTGTTTTTCTTGCTCCTTAATGCTCGCGAGGATGGATGACTAGTCCTAGCTTATTTCTTTCTCTTGAATAAAGGCTTATACTCCAAAGGAGTATCTTTGGGTGTAGAAGGAGTATTGTCTTCTTTATCCTTCTAACTGTCATCTTTTTCAATTTTTATCTTTTCCATCTTGGGATCTTCTTGTTTTTCTGCTGCGCTCTTCAATTCTAGGGCAATCTTCTCATCCCTTGCTTTATCAAGGTTTGCTTGTGATACACCATGTATTCTTAGGATCTCTGATGTGACCTTTGCAACCTTTCTTTTTGTTGCAGCACTGTTCATTTCAGCATCAACTTCTCTAGTCTTCTCTTCATAGGTTCCCCACCTAGGTTCATTGTCATCCTTAGGGGCTGATAGCAGTACCTGTGCATAAGCTTCAAGAACTTGTTCTTCAACCTCATACCTAAGTGGATGAATCCACTTAGTTCTAGGTTCCACAGCTTCCATACATGTAGTATCAATCTCCACCATGAAGCATATTATATCCTTATACTTCTCAACAATACTCTCAGGAATCCTGTACCTCATCTACATCCTTTCTCTAAAGGTCTTCAATTCCAAAGTGATGTAATCTCTTAGTGTGCTTTCTATGGATGCCTTATTTGATATCTGTGGCATGGTAGGAATGGACTTGTCTAGATACAAGTCTGACACTTTACCAACTATATGAAGGTACATATAGATGATTAGGGACCCAAACCTAAATACCTTAGTCTTGTCACATTTGATAGCCTTGATGTTGTCTATCAACTATGTGTGCAAGATCTCAGACAAGTTGAACTCTCCATCTTCTTGCACAAGATGGATGGCTGCTAGAATAGTGCCCGTAGACACACTATTCACCCTGCTGGTATGATGAAATCTGTAACCCAATATCATTGATATCAACTTGATGTTTGGTTGCTTTATAGGCTCAATGGTCATGCCACACTTATCACTTCTAGATTTACACACTTGCTCCACCATTTTCCTAACATCCTTACCCACAGGGAGGATGGCACCTGTCTTAGAAAGGCCTATCATCTCATGAATTAAGTCTCCTGTGATTCTTACTGGTACATCTCCAATCCAAAAAAAATCATCATGGATTCTTCTCAACAATATCTTTATCCATTCAGTTTCATAGAATTCATATGCTATGGCAAATTTAACAATGGGGTGATCATTCCATTTGGTGTATTCATCCATGAACATTTTGTCTGGTTTCAACATTATGTCCATGTGTGCCCTTAACCTATCTAGTCCAATATGTTCCTTCTTATAATAGATGTAAGCCCTTATGTCTTCTACATACATGACGCCCAACGGCGTGTGGGAAAATGCTCCCTCTAAATCATCTAGGGTTGATTTAAATGGGTGCCTCTTGAAAACATACCTCTTCTTCTTAGCAAAATAAAAAACAATAGGAGTGGCCATGACTTACTTGATATTCTCTTTCCAAATGATCTCTGACATGTTCTGACGACTTTCGAATCGGTGCAACGAGCTAGGGTTTCTTGCAACCGATCAAATACACTGTAAACACTGATAATTTAATCTCCAAATCTTCACAACAACTTCCAAGGCTCAATCTTCTCTCCAATCACTCTGAATATGAATGCAATGAGTGAACAAATAACTTTCTGTGTACTTAAAGTAAGAAATTCACCATTAATGCAACTCGCGTAAACCAAGCTATCACTTCAAATTTTCAAACTCGAGTTCTACTAACAATCAGGATGTACACTCTTTCACAAAGGTTCCTATACACTCCAATAGCTTAAGTCCAAAGGTGCATACTCTGAGGATGAGTATACCAGCCACGCAGGGGTCTAGAGCTAAATTAGCTCCCCCTATGACCCTGAGGGCCATTTATGCAGATGTAGAGGGTGCGTCCACTTGGGATGCATCCAATACATTCTCAATAGTTTTTTCCTTCTTTCCTTTTGACAAAATCATGCTCTCATCATCTGAGGCTTTCACAAACTTGACTTCTGCTTCAGGATCCAAAACTGGTTCTTTGGTCTTTTTAGGGCTTTCCTGACCTTGCGTCCTTGAACTATAAAACTTTGGGATATTTCTAGCCTTGTTACAGGTGTGACAAATCACTGGAGGTCTATCATTCCTCGACGCATTGACATGAATCACCATTCTACATTGTTTCACTGTATGACCATTATAGTTACATATCTGACATGTAACATTCTGAGAACTTCTAACATTTGTTTGATTCTAATTTCTTTGATCTTGTTGAGTTCTGCTCTTCTTACTAGTCTTGCAATTCATAGCTCTATGACCAAATCTATTGCATGAATAACAATAGCCATTAAAAGGTTTTACCTTTGTACAGTTTCTTGCAATGTGTCCATGCTTGTTACAAGCAAAACAAGTGTGTTCTACTTGCTTAAGCTCATTCCTAGGAGGACCACCATTGTCTTTGGTTTGATCTTCAGTCTTCTCATCATCAATAGAGTTCTTTTGTGAATCCTTTCTTGCCCACATATTGTCAATCTGATTTTGTGCTTCATTATATCCAATGTAGCTAGTGTCTCCTTTGATTCTTCTTGCATACAACTGTGATTCTACCAACTCAACACTGGTGTGTAATTTGTCAATATGATCCTTTGTCTTCTTTAATTCAGATTCCAAGCTTTCTTTGATATTCTTTAGCTCCAAGATTTCTAAGTTAGCTTCCCTTAGTTCTTCATTCAGTTGAAGGTTCTCCTTGACTTGTTCATTGTAGACATCTTGATTGTTCATCAGTTTGTCATTAAATTCTTCAAGCTGACTTAATAAGGATGCATTTTCTTCAGTCAATTTCTTGACTTTTTCTTCAAGTTCACTATTAGAGCATCCTTTCAAATCCTTTCTTAGTCTTTTGATAACTAATTGAGCATCACTGACTTTTTCTTTTAGTTCTTCAATTTCTCTTTCTGAATTGTCCAAGTCTTCAAGAGTTGCTTCAAGGTTCTTCTTCAAATGTTTCATATTTTCTTTGTCCATGATCTCCTCAAGTGGTTAAACTTATGTGCTGAGGACCAGAGCTCTGATACCAATTGTTAGGAATGGGAACACTGAGAGGGGGGGGGGGGTGAATCAATGTTCACTATATTTTAACTTTTTCCTTTAATCTTTATGCAGAACATAAATGCTTAAGAACTGAATTAAACATTCACATAAACATGAAACATGAAATCAACACATGACACCAATATGGTTATAGGGAAACCCAAATAGGTAAAAACTCCGGTGGGACTTGATACCCACTAATAATCTGCACTAGTGTTTTGTGATCCTTGTTAGAAGATCCTTTACCCTGTTAGGAGTAGCTTTACAATGCTTTTAGTATAGTAGACCTTGTTAAGGGTTAAACCCTGTTAGGAGTCTTTTACAATGATCCCTATTAGGGGAGTGGACTCACTATCCTAGAGCTCACTACTCAAATGGTGAAGGCTACAACCTTTTGAATCAGATACACACTATATCTGCAGGTGAACTATTCACTATGACACTACTTGTCAGATCAGTTCCTTTGGTGTGCTGATGCTTTGACCTCTAGCAAAGCTCTAATACATCTTATGCTAACTTTGCATACCTCTGCTCTGCTTAACACAACTCTCCTTTTACTTCCATACCAAATACAATGGGTGCACCGTATATTTATGTGCTTATACAAAATACATAAATAGGTCAGCCCTATAACTAATTATAAATAATGCTTCCAAAAGAATTGGTTTAAGCGTGCTTACAATTATACATGTACATATGTTGGCACCTAAATATAATGAGTGCATAGCCTCTACAACATTAATTTATAATCGCAAACCAAAATAGTCACTGTCGACTCCATGCTCTGTTCTCTACTAGTACACACTGGTTGTGCAACTTCAAGTGACTGTAACTTTCACATCTTTACATATCTACTTATGCACTCTTAGACTAAGCATAAGTATAGTCTAAAAACCTTAACTTCCAGGGCACATACCATAATTCATTCGTACACACGTGCACTGATGCTCTGAGCTGTAGGAACTCTATACACTATCTAGTCTTCAACACTTAACTGAATTTTGATCTTTACACTAAGTGCGCTGACTCCAAACTGCTATATGACTTTGTTGCCATAATTAAAACACTATATCTAGTCATATAATTCATTATAGACAACTTGCCAACAATCTCCCCCTCAGATCCTATAGTCTGATTCATTCGACATAGGAGGAAACAATATTTGAAATGGATGTCAGACCACCATCAGAAGTATCTTTTGTGTCCCATCTAAAATATATTATGTTCCTTTGTTTTGAATTATCTAAAACCATTAAACAATCATCTTGTTTCTCCATATTTCTATAGAACTTTACAATGTGTCTAGTCATGTTACATTTATAGAAAACCATACCAACCTTGTAGAATCTTGGAATGTGTCCTGTCATGTTACTATTACCAATTTTTTCTTAGCTCAAAATGGTAGAGCTAATACAACTTTATCTATTTTAAAGTGAAATGTTTCATTCATTCATTATTTTGCCTAATCATTGCATTGTTAAATTTTAAAAGAAAAGGTTTAGTTGTAAACTCATTACAATCAAAATAGAAAGAAAGGTACATAAATTAAATTTCTCATTTAATTGTGCAATATATTTTACAAATGTTTCACTTTTGTAGCAAAAGGACATGCATCCCTAATATACACAAATTACAAGAAACAAAGTTGCAAGTGTTGTTCATTAGAATGGGTGGTAACTAAACAAAATCATTACAAAAGTAACATGTTTATAAAAGGATGATATAAAATAAAAAGGATGGGACTCATCATTACCTGTGTAATGACAAATCCCATGTTACACATTGTGGCCTCATCTTTGTTCTCAACTTTAGCTACTCTTGAAATTTGAGAAATCTACAAGGAGAGTGAAAGGGGTTTTGTTAGAGTTCAGATTCACATATGTTTGCTTATATATCATTAATCTATACACAATTTACTCAAATAAATACATCAAAATAGATGAAAGAAGCAAAAAGGAACATTTAGAATACATGTTTTATTTAACAAAGTTTATTTCCTATGTAGGTACATGTACATCATAATGATAGAAACATAAGAACTCAAAAGATCAAGTGATGATACAATAGTAGTTATGTTATAACAGAATAATGCCAATTCATTGAAAGAATAACATTGGTATATTCTAGTTAGGCAACCAACATTTTCTTATAAATAAATGATCTCAATGACAGTGAAATATCATAACATTCATTTTTAGTGAGAAGCAATCAAAAGGCATACGAAGGTAGATATGAATAGATTTATATGATTATATTTCTATGGGTGTCATATGAAAACATCAGAAGAAGAAAAGGGAATGCAACTACAGTACTAAATAGAGATATTATCGATGATGAGAGGTAACAAAGATTTTAAGAGCATTGTGATGTACATGAGAAGCCTCGTTGTCAGGAAAGTAAATGGAAATTAATGCATATGCAGGTATTAAATTTAATGTAAAGTACAACTACCCATATCAAACAAAATATTATATCATGCAGATAATCAATGCAATAGATATCATGACAAATAGAAATGATAGTATATATCTAAAGTCAATTACAATCATTTCATCAAGAGCATCATTTATAGTGAATAGAGCCAGCATGACTGGCTTGACATCTTAACATGAATAAGAACATATACTTGCTTGACATATTAATTGGCTCATCATTGTTTGCTTCAGAAAAGTATAATTTAATATTGTTTAGGCATAAGAAATCAAGGAGTTGATAAAACAATACCAAAAGATTTTAAAGTAGTGAAAGAGATATTTTCACTACAAAGATAACTCATCAACAATTGTTAACAACAATCAAGAAGGTATGACAATCATTATTATGAAGGGTAGAAGATACTACAATTCAAGGGAAGATAGTCATTATCAAAAACAAAGATACACTTTCTATGAGGCACTATGTACAGTGTGGGAGAGAGTTAAAAATGCAACTCCTTGTACTTAAAGAAAACATAAAGTGCCCTAATAAGTGACAAATCTTGTGTCTATTAATATGTTCTCAACAGTGAAAAAGGAATAGCTGGAGCCATGACACAAAAATGCAATGCATAAGGACAATGTATAGATTCAAAGGTGTTGCTACATATAACCATGATGTAACAATCAACAAATAATGGTATGAGAAATGCAGGTAATAAACATTACTAAACATTAACATTCAATGTGAAATAATAATGGTATGATGCAAAACAAGCTCAGTATTTCTAAAAGGAGATTTTCCTCATTGCAAAGGAATAGAGAGGTAATGATTTGAAACTGGATAGACATATATATTACATTTAGATAACAGTTATATATGATGGAAAGTGTGTTCAGAAAATCCATAAAGAATAACAAGACAATAAACCATCTTGCATACAAGTTGTGTTATATTGAAGTTTTTAAAAAATAATTACTAAAATATGTCATAAGGAGAAATATACAGCCACACTTCATGGAAGATGACATACTTCTATAGATACAAGAGAAGCAATTGAGAAATATATATTGTAAATTCAATGATTCTATGAAGTAACAAGAGTACTAGTGTTACATATCATGCATATATGGAAATTTATATGGTCTAACAATGATCATTTCATGACAACCATTTTTAATGAAAGGTTTGATAACTTTTTATATCTCTATTTAAAATAGTAGCGTGACTTCAATTCTCAAAGAGGGAAAAAATGTTTTAAAGGATATTCAAACTTTGCAAAGTATTAACCAAATGATGACAAAAAAAGATAGTTGTTGCTATAGGTTTGTTACCATGGAGCGAAATAAAGGTCAACAAAAGCATGCAAATTTAAGCAGAGCTAAACCCTCAGGTTTGAAAGAAGTCAAAAGGTCCTTGTCTAGAAACCACAAAAAACATGGAATCAAAGGAAGGAAACCATGATATGGCATTATTGAAGAAAAAGTAGAGTATAAAGATCAACATCACTAGGAGAAACATAACACTTTTCAATCAAATACGAGATCCAAGTACAAAATCAGAGAGTGTGACTCATTAAGAACACAAAGTACTTCAGAGTGGTATCTGTGTGATTAAAAGTGTGACATATTTATGTGAACCATTACACTTGAGAGAATCCATGGAATAGGAAATCTCAAGAAGTGGCTCATAGCTTCCTAGTTGAAGCAAGTTTAATCATTCTCATGATGCTCATCAAATTGGCATAGAGGATTAGTGACTTGACTACTCCAAAATGGAAGATTCAAATCTAAGAATGAAGCTAAGAATGCAAGGATGCAAGATAGAAATAAGAGATTAAGATAAGAATGCATGCAAACAACTAGTAATCTAGAATGAGAATGCAAGAGCTAAATCTATGAAGTAATGCAAGAAAGAAACTAGATTAACAATGCAAGATTAATCTAGAAATGAAGCTAAACTAAGAAATGAGAGAGCTAAAGCTAAGAATTCAAATTAGCAAGATTACTCTAAGAATGTAAGATTGCAATATTTCTAGATTAGGACTTAGAATGCAAGAGAATGGACCCTTGAGCCAAGGAAGAGCTTCCTTTTAAAAAAATTACCTCAAGAATGAAGGGTGGAGATTAAGAGGCAAAAGAATGAGTGGATAAGATGAAGAGGCAAAAGGAGATGCAAGGAGATGCAATATTAGGTAGAGATGAGTGGTGAGGATTAAGAAGCAAAAGGGAAATGTTAGGTAGAATAAGAAAAAATTGCATTTGAAAGCACAAATCCCTTATAATTGCTAATTAATCAAGATTAAGTATGCACACAAGTGAATGTGTTCTTTTAATAAAAGTGTAGAAACTTTATATTAAAAGTAAGGTTATAGCAATTAAATAAATATGCAAGCTCTAGAAATTAGACCATAGTATAAGCTTGATATAAGATTTTTTATTTAATTATGCAAAGGGGATTTTAAGTGTTACTTTGCACAATGATGC
Source organism: Chamaecyparis obtusa (assembly GCA_027943335.1). Classification (NCBI taxonomy): domain Eukaryota; kingdom Viridiplantae; phylum Streptophyta; class Pinopsida; order Cupressales; family Cupressaceae; genus Chamaecyparis; species Chamaecyparis obtusa. The sequence continues at coordinate 522,864 of BSBK01000496.1, read as the reverse complement.
TTAGTAAATAGGAAATTTGATCAAAAGGGGGCTCAAGTTCTACTAGACCAATTTTAGGTGATTACATTTGCCCCTCTTTGTGTGAGCGATCTAGGAATACATCGAGTCAAATAATGATGATGTCATGGTAGCTGATAGAGATCTAACTCTGAACCTAATTGAACGAAGACCGATAAGAAAGATGAGAGTATCCATCCTGATATGAAATAATGAGACTAAATATATGTCCAAGGAGATTGAGATAGCTAATCATCTGAGAGATAATACCAGATTGATATGATTCCTGATGAACTTGATATGCCCCAAGAGATCAAAAATATGTATGTCTGAGTGAACTGACATGAAGCGATGAGAACACTCTTTCAGAAAGGAGATGTGGAGAATCTCAACTTGATATGAAGTAATGAAGCTAAGATGCCTTGAGCGATGATGTTTTAGTCCTGATTGACTTGATTGATTTAAGATTTGGTTTGACTACTAGATTTGTAGATTAGGAGATTTGATCGATGAAAAGATTTTATATATTGTCATGCCCCCTGGGGATCAAAATAGAAATGAGGTGCAAGGGATGATGATTAGCCTCAGAAGTCCAAGCGATGAAGATGGAAGTGAGATAGAAGTGATAGCATAAGCAATCAATTGCGTTAGAAGATTTGGAATTTCAATTTTGATCCCGAAAAGTAGGATCAAAGATAAGGACTTGCAGTCAAATACATCAGTAGAGAGAGAGAAAGGATGAAAAGAAAGCATATCTCAAGAGAACCAAAAATGAAAAGCTAAATGCATCCCTAAAATGAAATGCAACCTATGAATGTAGCCTAAGACACAAGACTAGTCAAGTCACCGATCCTGTAGACCATAAGTTTTCATCATTTGAGAGTTTGGGACATCAGAGGTCACTACAACCTTCACCAATGCGAGAGAAACCATGAAAATATGAATATGACCTTATCAAATAAGATGTAAGAAATAAACACACGTAATCATCTAGACATAAGCGTCGAGATGACCTGAACATGGTTTCCAAGTTAATGTTGTAAGATAACACCCGTATCGAAGCACAAGCTGCCAAGATAGCCAGGAGTGTTGTCGTACATGCTACACAAAAGTAATAGATAAGGAGATAATTCCAACCTCACCTAAGTGTCCAAATAAAGAAGGTTGTGGTATATGTGGCATTCCAATCATGATGGAGGATTTTACCACATATACCTAGTTTATTAGACAACTTAAGATCATTGAAATTACACCACAAAGTAGAAATCAAACAAAAAGATGTTATGCCCCTAGTCATGAATCTCTAGTCAAGTAGACATCGTTGAGCGACCTTAGAAGACATAGAAAGAGAGAATCAATAATAATAGACAACACACACGAAAATAGTTCAGCATATCGCAAACATTTTCACTTTTCTAGGATGTAAGTTAGTGTCAGGTGTTAAGGAAACACCTTTGTGCTAGTGTCAAAGTGCAAGTGTGCAGTGAATAGTGCAAGATCTGATATATCTTGAGAAACAAAATGATGTCCAAATGGGTAGTGTTAAGAAACACTAAAGGATTAGGGTGTTGAGAAACACCAAGTAGTGTGTTAGCGATGGAGTGTCCAAAAAGAAGGACTGATAAATTGACTCAAGTTAAGCTCAAAAGGTCAACCAAGTGATAAAGCATTGACAACTCAGATAGGTGTACAACTGCCTTCAGATGACAGACAAAATTGAGGACAAGAAAAAGACAAGTTCCATCCCATGACAACACAAGGAAACAGAGAGTGAGATGGATGCCAAGAGACAAGATCTTAGCCACACGTTGATAGATGGAGCACTGATTACAAGTGATGGTTGTTTGCCAGGTTTTCACCACTTGGAGATTATTTCTATTTTTGCTACCAAGGTGCCCATTTCCAGGTTTCCACCAAGGCACAATTTTTTGCTTTTTTGCTTTTTTTGTTCTTTTCATTTTTTTGCTTTTTTGTATTTTTTGATATTTGATTTTTTGTGGATACATCAAGGCACCTGTTACCAGGTTTTCACCAGGATGATCATTTTTTAGGACATTTTATAATTATTAGGATTTTTTTTTGGACTTTATATGCTTTTTAGAATTTTTTCAGGATCATAAATTATTGTACAGGAGCAAAGTGCTTAATTGTAGAGTTATTGTAGATGAAGAGCGTTGAGAGGCTCTTTGAGAAAATCATCATTTGTATTAGCCAATCGATACACTTTAGAACTAGATGTTGTAGTAGTAATAGGAGAATCCAACCAGTAGTGTCCAACCTTTAAGAGTTTTGTAGCCAAGGAAAGATCATTCGAGTGAGATCCACAAGTACCCTCATGGACCTCCCTTAACACTTTGTCAGATTCCTTATGTTCTAAACATCCAAGGAGAGTACCATTGAGACATTTATGAAGTAAGTCATTAATGATGAGTAGATACTGATATGCACTTCTTGGAAGGGTAGGATGGAGCTGAGAGTATGAAGCATGAGAGGTAATGATAGTGGAATGGAGTGGGGAGTGAAGTGAGTAATAGGAAAGAGATGGAAGCTAGAGTGTCAACATTGATTTTGCTTTTATATCCAAGTCTTTTAACTTGGGAATCCACATAGCTTTTGATCATTTTTTTCTTTGAGATGCTTTTCACAATTCTTTGATGATAGATTTAGGAATCCATATTTTCTTTGATTTTCTTCTTTTCTTTGAGGACCCTTGTGGTCTTTTGAATATTGTTTTTGCAGTTACATGTCGATTATATGGGACATGGTGACCTTTAGATATAAGTGTATTTCTGATCTTTATGTTGGACATCCAAGCTACTTCTAGAAGACTCAGGAATTATGGATGAATGAGGTTGATATGAATGGTTTAGATAGAGAGATGGATGGGAAGTGGGCTAGCCACTTAACTTAGGAAGGAGGAGGGGAAAGGGGTCAATAGGTTTGAGTGCAAAGACACTAGTATCATCATCATTGTTCATGAATGAATCAAATATATTACAAAAGGTATCCTGCATAGAGCGTTGTCGATCAGAAGTCATCCTAGAAGAGTCAGAGGAGTTTAGAGGAGTATTATGTGAGTTTAACTGAGATGGTCGATTCCAATAACTAGGTCCCTCTTTAGGTGGTAGAAGTGCATGAATACAAACCAACTTAATTATAGATCTTCCTATGTTCCATGAGGCTATGACAGGGTGGGGTCTTATATACTCATGATTTTCTTGAGTAGTTGGGGCATTGCTTTGAGTATATGGCCTAGGATCCATAGGGATGATTTCCACATAAGGGTGGAAAGGATCTTCATTATCAACTTGATCTTGAGAATTGGAGATTTATCCTCTTTCAAAGTGTGTAGCAGGAGCATATCTATGTACGACATCAATTGGTATTTCCATAGTAGCATCTGATAAGGAGTCCCAGTTGTATTCATTTGAGTCTATTTCACTGTTGTGATACTACCTTATGTAATCAACTAGAGACATGGTAGGAGGTAGGTTTTCTTCATCACTATTATCTGTCACAAGAAGTGTTCTTTTGGCAGTAGGAGCTTGATTAGTAGGAGCAATAGCAATACCATATGTAGTGGTGGGAGTATAATCCATAATAGGCATTTCTTAGATATGGGGGATAGTAAAATATTGTCCCCAATTAGGATTAGAGTCAATGATGTGCTCAGTAGCAAGAGAAATAGCAATAGTATTAGTGGTAGCAACAGGAGTTTGGATGAGATCCTTCTGGTTAGGACCAAGGTCATGTTCTTGAGGCACTTGAGGAGGTAGAGAAGGCTCTCCTTGATAGTCTAGATTAGATTTGTGCATATGCAAGAGCCTTTCATGTGTCATAGACTAGATTTATGCTTCTTCTTCATCATCTGAATCCTCATATGCATGGGTGTTTCTACTAGGTTTTCTAAGCTTATGTCCATGATAGCCAAAAATAGTTTTATCCTTAGGATTTTAGAATTCAGCATGTAAAGGTTCAAGAAGGCCTTTTCCTTTTCCAAGAGGACTTTTTCCATCATGTCCCATCTTTTGCATAAGTTGATATCCCATACCATACTTTTCAAGCGAGATGTCAACATGTTTTTCCTTTTGTTCGGGTTCTTTGTTCTTGTAGAGTAAGGTAGCACTTTCATCCCTTTCTAGCTCTAGGGGAATTGTAGCCTTAATAATTCTAGTACCTTCATGAATAACATGTGTTGTAACCGATGAAGATGATTTTCCATGACATTTTTTAGAGAGTAGAAAAGTGTCCACTTGATATGTTCCCATACTAGTAGGTCTAACCAGTATTCTTTTTCCATGATTTGATAATGATGTTTTTTCCTTTGTTGTTGATTTGTCAGGAGGTGACCCTTATTTGTTACAAGGAACCATTCGATCTAATTGCTTAGGATTTCTACAAATGTATGTTGAGTCTGCAAGAATAGTAATCTCAATTTCATTATGAGGGAATTTTATGCAGCAATGGTATACACGAAGGCACTATTTGCATGGTATGGATCCAAGGATGACCCAAGAGTATGTTGTATGCCAAAGTAATATCTAGGACTTGATAGATAATTTCTCATTGAATAGGACCTACCTGAATAGGCAAGACTATCAGGCCTTTAGAGGAACATTCCTCTTCATCGTATGCTTTGATCGTTATCTTGTGTCAGGGATCAACAACATGCTCTGAGAAACCAAGAGATTTAACCAAAATGAAAGTAAAAATGTTCAAACTCATACCTCCATCTATCAAAATGTGCTTAAATTGAAACTCATGGATGACTACTTCAATATGGAGGGTTTGATTGTAAGGATGACTGACAAATGTGTCATATTTTTTAGAGAAAGTGAGATAAGGAGGTGAAGTGAGATGATCGACCATGGACTATAAATTATCAATGTCTAGGTCCTTAGGTACGTTTTCTGCAAGAAGGGCTTGATCAAGAATCTCCCTGTGAGTAGTACAGATTTGCAGTAGCTCAAGTATAGAGATCTGAGCTGAGGTGCGCTAAAGTTGGTTAACTAGATTAAGATCCTATGGAGTCGACAGGGTAGCTAGTTGAGTTGTTGATGTTGATATCAACTTAGGAACAGAGGAGGAAGATGAAGCTTCTCTTGAAGGAGTGGTTTTTTCTTGAGAGCAGGTTACCACATTAGACAATTCAGCTTTAGCTTTTTCTTTAGTGTGATCAGGAGATTCAAGTATGTTGATCACATTGTTGTTATTAGAATAGGTGTAGGCAACCTTGTTATCCTTTTCCTTAGAATATTCCCCTTTTTAAAATTTAGGAAAAGGCTCCTTGAAAGCCTTGTGATCATTGTTCTCTTGTGGAGAATCAGCCACAATAGTCTCATTATTGATTAGATCCTGGATGAGATTTTTGAGTTTCATGCATTCATTAGTCTTATGGCCAAGGACATTACAAAGTAAAAATATAGAGATATACAAGGGTTCCAAGTATGAAACTAAATACACATGAGCAACCCAGGAGCAAAAGTCTTGAAAGAGGAAGGGAAAAATATATATAGTTGCTTCCATGTCTATGTAGATTGCCTTTATTTTAGAAATTTTAATACTGTGTATACAATGAATAAATCCTTTGTGGTTATCAAACAAGAGAATGTTACTGCTACAAGATGGCAATAGAAATAGAAACTTTAACAACAAGATCTGATATATATATATATATATATTAATGAAGCAACTACAATACATAGTCATGATGAATACACATGAAAAGAGAAAATTTGCATCAATTTGCCCATTTAGAAAAGCAATTTTTTTTGCAACAAACATAAAACTTTTCGTTCGAACCCACAAAGTTTGAAATGTCCAAAAAAGTGGAGGAATTTAATATAATGTTATGATACAAAAAATTTCAAAGAGAAAACATTTTATTTCCTTCAAGGGTTTATGAGTTTTAAAAGAGCATAACAATAAGAGTTTTACAAAAAAAGCCACAACTTCCACAAAAGGGTTTCAGTTTTCAAGCTCACGCAACCACCATTCAAGAAAAGCCTTTAGTGAATGTGCAAATTCATTAGTATAAATCCAAATCCTTATGGCCATTTTGAGTCTCAAGAGAAATAGAAAAGATAGGGAGCTGGGGTTTCTAGTTTTGTCGTGGTAAGCGCAAGGAGTTTTCTTTCTTCTTTTATCTTCAGACAAATGTGAGCAAAGCTAAACCCTTGGGTTTGAAAGAAGACAAAAGGTCCCTATCTAGAAACCATGAACAACATAAATATGCCAAGGAAGGATAACAAAAAACCTTCAAAGCTTACTTTTCAGGAAATAAGGACAATACAAAGGTTTATCTCCTCATTTATATGCCACATCCACAAATATAAAAGAATGAAAAACTGTGGCCCCAACATGTAAAAAGAAGTTTCCAGAGAAAGAAACCCATATTGTATCTCATGAGAGATGAAACTTCACTATTTTGAAAGCCATAAAAGAAAATATAGGGACATCAGGGAGCTATTCCCTACAAAAATATAAAATCCCTCAAGTTCTATGAGTATAGAGAAGTAAAAAATGGGATTGCAACCTGCAAGTATTTTAATTTTTCTTTCATCTTTAAAAAAAAAACCCACATACTTGTAGCCATTCAATTAAAATATGCAAGTAAATCAATAGAGAGGCTTGAAAAAACTTTGTTTCTTTTCTAGAAGTTCACCAAAAGGCCTGAGTTAGCATCACAAATCAGGGTGGCAGAGTGAAGTGTAAAAGCAAAAATGAGAAGATGAGAAGTGTTTAGGGTTTTTGGTGTTTTCCCTAGAGCAACAACCTTTGTTTGTTTTAACATTTATTTTATTCTACAAACAAATGCTCTCAAGCCCATGAAAACTTAGGTCAATTTTATGTTTTGTAAATCAAACATTACTTAATAGACATTATTTAAAATTAATGTTTATTAAGCAGTGTTGTTGAATAGATTTTTTTTAGATTTAAATTTGCATTATTACAATGTAAGTAATATGTATTGCATGGTGTTTGATAAACCATGTAATGAATATTAAATCTTAAAATACAAATATGGAAAATATAATGTTTATTTTTTGCATAGTATTAATGTAAATTAATATTTATATTTGGTGTCATATAAACCAAATAATAAATATTAATCTTTAATTGAGAGATAAAATATAAGTGTAACTAGGGGTCTAAGGGATTTCTGATCAGTCAAGAGACATGTATATGGAAGTTTTGAGTTTGGTTTCAATCGTAGATCAATTAAGGGAGGATTTTAGATAGTTATTTATAACTATCTTCCAGTTTTATTGCCCTTCTTCCTGGGCTTTTCATCTGCATCTGACCTATGGATTTGCATGCTTCATAAGGGGCTTTATGAATAGTATGATGAACTACAACTGATTTGAATAAATTGAATGACTTGAAGATCTATGATTTAAGATTGCTGAGTTGTTGATTAGATATGTAAGATGATTAAATTAGTAATATGTTGTCATTGATGTCAATTAGTTTTGACAATACTTATCTTGTAAGTTACTATACCCAAACATCTGTAGAAGGAAGAAGAAAAGAGATGAAGAATAGATATATCTACATGAGGAAGATGGATATGACAAATAAGGATAAGGAATACATTAGGTAACTTATGGATGAGTCTATGACCTTATGTTATTGACTTGATTATGTTACATTCATCTATGATGAAGGATAGAGTAAAATGCACAAAGCAGTGTTGTCGGTTAAAGAAGCATTTCAGTATACACTGACGCAGTGTAGTGTATACCGAGCATAGTATAAACCAAGCTTGTGTTCACTAACACATTTCTTTGTTATTCGAGCAGAAGAAAAGAACTAAATGATTAGTTTAGCCGATGGAAGTTGATGAGCTATAAAGTGTTATGATTACGAAGTTGAAGATAATGTTTGTTACAAAGATCAATGGCTAACATAATTTGAAGAAGATCTAAGGGATTGAAACAAAATGTGTCACTGACACATCAGCCGAGGAAGGTTTAAGCGGCAAAATCAACAAAGGAGATTAAGCGGCAAAATATGATGGATGGAATTAAAATGGTTTACTTGTCTATTTAAGAGACTAGGATTTCATGATGAAATCATACCAGAAGAAGGAGATTGCAGAGATATCATGTGAACAAGCTTCATGCATGCCTGATCAGACTGGTTAAGGAGAACCAAACTGTAGAGATTATCGAGCGTCAGAAAGCTATAATCGAGCGATAGTAAGTTATTGAATATTGATTGAAATAGAATTGATATATTGATCAGAGGATTTGAATGAGCTTAACATAGATCTGATAATCTACAATTGAAGTTGTGTTGTAATAAGATCACCTACTATTACATTTTAACCATTGTAAATAGATAAATCTCTTAACAGAGTGGACTAGAAAGTCTTGTAATGTCATTCATAGAGTGTACATTTGTTATCCTATCAACCCCATAGTGAATATTGATTGGATGATAACGGTTGGTCTAAAATCCTCTAACAAGGTCACACCTCACAGTGTGTTTGTAACCTTTAACAGGGTTGGGTCTTCACTGACCTCACTTTAGAAGAGTGAACAATTTTTGGGTTGCCGGTCCTAGGTGGTTTTTCCTTTTACAGGGTTTCCACGTTAAATCTCTTGTGTTATGTGTTGACTGTGATGATTGTTTGTTGTCATACTTTACATGTTGCATATTGGATTTGATCGGTAAGAACTATATGTTATTAACTGGTAATCGGTAAAAGCACAGACATAATACTATTTTATGTTACCGAGCTGCAAAAGTTTTAGTAAATTGTTTTTGGATATACATTTTGTGATTGGGACTGTGGATAACTGATTCACCCCCCTCTCAATTATTCTAACAGTTGGTATCAGAGCGTTGGTTGCTTGGAACAGATTTTTAAGGAATTCAACACAAAGATCTCAAAATGTATAAGAGGGAAGTGCCAAAGCTAAACAAGGATAACTTCACAGTATGGAAAAGCTGAACAAAGTTGCATGTATCTGGAATTGGGAATTCTGCCCTCGCACTAATGGAGAATGACTACATTGCACCACCCACTGGTCCCTTGACCCTTGATCAACTAAGAGACATGCATGAACATAATGTTACTATGATGGAGATTGTTGCTGCCTGTACAGATGTTGAATTTGAAGATATCAAAAATTGCACTACTGCTAAAGATATGTGGGATAAAATTGCTCAAGTTTATAGTGGTGATGTGAATGTCAAAAGAGCCAGAGCTGAAAGCTTAAGGGGAAGATTTGATGATATGAAGATGAAGGAAGGAGAAAATATTATGCAGTACACAAATAGACTAAAAGAGGTAGTCCATGCTATTAGAGCATCTGATGGTGTTATTGACGAAGAGACCGTGGTAAGAAAAGTTCTCAAAACCTTATTGCCAGTTTATGCAATTAGAATATCTGCAATTCATGAAACTAGATCTGCATATAGTAAAAACCTTACTCTTGATAATCTAATTGGTAATCTTACAACCTTTGAACTAAATAACTTTGATAACAATGTTGTACTATCTATTGAATCTACTTTTATGTCTTCTTTGAAGATTGGTAAGTCTAGTAGCAGAAATAAGAATGATGATAGTGATAGAAATACTGATGATGAGCTTGATGAATTTGAAGCTCTTATGGCCAGAAGGTTACCTAAAGGTAAAGGAAGATATAGAGGTAAATTACCTTTAGCATGCTTTAATTGTAAAGAGGTTGGTCCTATTGATGCTAGATGTCCACACAAGAAAGATGATGACAGAAACAACGACCGATCTGGTGAAGGAAGCTATGGGAGAAGAGGCAACATAAGTTACCGACACTACAACAGAGACAACTGAGACAATAATGATAAAGGAAAGAAGGTGTGCTACATTGCAGAAGAAGATGTCACCGATACCGACACTGATGAAGATGTGGAGGTAGTATTTGTTGTAATGAAGGATGACTTAGAGGAAGATGAAAGGTATGTAGAGACAACACTTATCTCTAAGGTTAATAAAGATGAAACATGGATCATAGATAGTGGTTGTACACATCACATGACTAGTGATGAAGAAAAAATTGATCATCTTGAAGAACACAATGGAGGATCTTTTAGAATAGGTAATGATGCACCTTGTATGGCTAGAGGAAAAGGATCCCTGATGATAAATGATAAAATTAGATGTGACAATGCTTATTGGGTAAAAGGTCTAAACTATAATTTGCTAACTATGGCACAACTGAACAATTCAGGCCACCGAGTTGCTTTTGAGAGAAAGAAAGTGAAGATATTTGATGATGGAGGAAGACTTATTGGATCCGAAACACAATCGAGAGGTAATTTGTTTTATCTTGATAATGATCAGTCTTCTTGTTTAATGATGAAAGATGAAGATGCATGGTTGTGGCATAAAAGGTTATGTCATGTGAATTTTGATAACATGATTAAGATCAGTAAAAAGAAAAGGTTAGAGGTCTTCCTAACTTATCTAAGCCTGATCATGTTATGTGTCATGAATGTCAGAAAGGTAAAATGACAAAATCTAGTATCAAAAGAAAAGATTATTCAACAAATAAATTACTTGAGTTAGTGCATAATGACCTATGTAGTCCTATGAGAACTCAAAGTTACTATGGAGATAGATATTTTATTCTTTTTGTTGATGATTATACTAGATTAATGACAATCATGTTCTTGAAGGAAAAATCAAAGGCATTTAAGATGTTCAAGTGGTATAAAGAAAAAGTTGAGAAAGAGACTGGTAAAGAATTGAAATGCTTAAGATTTGACCGAGGTGGTGAATTTACTAACTTTTGTAATGAGCATGGTATTAAAAGATAGGTCTCTACACCAAGGACACCACAACAAAATGGAATAGCTGAAAGGAGGAATAGGTCAATTGTTGATTGTGCAAGGACACTGATGTTACAAAAGAATGTTGCTCAGACATACTGGAGAGAAGCAGTTCGCATAGTTGTTTATGTTCTAAACTGAGTACAACTGAAGAAGGACACTAATAAGACACCCTATGAGTTATGGTTTGGTCACAAACCCACTGTAAGTTATTTCAGAGTTTTTGGAAGTAAATGCTTTATTCTGAAAGATGAAAGAAATGGGAAGTTTGACTCAACAGGTGATGAAGGGATATTTCTGGGATATTCCACTAAAAGTAAAGCATACAAGTGTCTTAAAAAAGTAACTAATAAAATGATTGAAAGTACTAATGTTCAGGTTGATGAGTTTGATGATAAGAATGCAGAGGAAACCACAAAGGAACCGGAAGACTACGGTAGATTCACTTACATTGAATAACTAGAGTACCTATCGATGCCGCAGATAGTGACAACCGGTCAATAGGAAAATAATACCGAGAAATGGGAAAAAGAAACCGATGATCAGGAAGCACCTACCGAGCAAGCAAATGAACCTACACAGGATGAACAAGAAAGAAGAGATCAGATACTAGCAAGATTTGTCAGAAGACATCATCCTAAGACACAAATCATTAGAGACAAATGAGCTGGCATGCAAATAAGAAGTAAAGAAAGACAAGGTACATGTCTAGTTTGTGAATATGAACCGAAGAATGTAAAAGTTGCATTAGAAAATGATGAATGGGTTAATGCAATGAAAGAGGAAATAGAACAAATAAAGAAGAACAAAACTTGGAGTTTAGTACCCAGACCTAAGGACAAGAATGTTATCGGTACTAAGTGGATACTTAGAAACAAGCTTAATGAGAATGGAGAGGTAACAAGGAACAAAGCTAGGTTAGTATGCAAGGGATATGCACAGGAGGAAGGAATAGATTATGGTGAGACTTTTTCACTTGTTGCTAGATTAGAAGGAGTCAGAATGTTACTTGTATATGTTGCACACAAAAAGTTCAAAGTTTACCAAATAGATGTTAAATCAGCTTTTCCGAATGGGATACTTCAAGAAGAAGTCTACATAGAACAACCCGAAGGGTTCATTGATCCAAAAAACAAAGATATGGTATGTATATTACATAAAGCTTTATATGGGTTAAAGCAAGCACCGAGAGCCTGGTATGAAAGGCTACATAACTATTTGTTCAGTATTGGATTTGTTAGAACAAGTGAGAATAGTAATCTGTACATGAAAGGAAATTCTGATGATACTATCTTGATTGCTGAGATATTTGTGGATGACATAATATTTGGAGGACAAGATCATATCTATAAGTCATTTGCTGATGAAATGAAAAGTGAATTTGAAGTGTCTATGTTTGGAGAGATTAAGTTCTTTCTAGGCTTACAAGTGATTCAACAGAATGATGGTATATTCATCACATAATCTAAATATATAAAGGAAGTATTGAAGACATTTGGCATGGAAGATGCTAAACCTGTGGGAACACTGATAGCTACTAGATGTAAACTAACTAAAGAAGATAGAACTACTGAGGTAAACCAGACACTGTACTGATCCATGATTGGTAAGTTAATGTATGTAGTTCATAGTAGACCTGATATAGCACATGTTGTTGGAATAGTTGCTAGATTTTTTGGCAACCCTAGAGAGTCACACATAGTTGCTACAAAGATAATCTTAAGATACTTGAATAAAACTAAAGATTATGGACTATGATATCCTAAGAAAGGCAAGTTTGAACTAAAGGTATACACTGATGTTGATTGGGCTAGAAATGTGGATGATAGAAAGAGTACCATCGGAGGAGCATTCTTCTTTAGTGAAAGACTTGTTACATGGACAAGTAAGAAACAATCTTGCATTTCCCAGTCTACAACTGAAGCAGAGTATGTTGCTGCTGCTACTAACTATTCAAATATTGCATATATCAAGCAAGTGGTAGAAGGTATGAATGAGGTAATCATTGAGCTGATGATTATATATTGCGATAACACTAGTGCTATTAATATTTCAAAGAATCCAGTGATGCACTCTAAAACAAAGCATATATCTATTAAGTATCACTACTTAAGGGAACAAGTACAGGAGAAGCAAGTGAAGCTAGAATTTGTTACATCAAAAGAACAACTTGTTGACATATTTACAAAGCCTCTACTGAAGGATACATATGAATACTTGAGGACTAGACTTGGGGTCCGTCCCCTATCTACCGGTCACTAAGGTGATCTGGAGGTTGCATCAGCCTAATCTTATCAGAAGATCATACATGTTGATGCAACAAAGTTCACACTTTGGACTTCTATCTAAGGTTGTGAAAGGATGAAGTATTGGAATAGATTTGCAGATCAGTATACCGAGATACAGAGAATGCACCAGACAACAGAGAGTTACATGGCTACTACAGAGCTGTATGTTTTTATTGCTCTTTGGCATTGCTATCAAAGGGAGAGTGATCAATATGAAGAATATGAAGCCAAAGACAAAGGGAGAGAGATACAGAACATGAAGAGCATTGAAGATCAGTTACTACGAACATAAAAAAACTTGCGAGCTGAAACGATCATATTTGTAGAAGTTAGTCTGCACTTGCAAATGCTTTTATGTAACGTAGTGATTAAACATATTAAGCTAGGGAGAGCTTGTACCAAGTTACAACATTTGTTGACAGAGTTTTAGAATACATCTTTGGTATGTGTATGGCATATTTCATATTGCTTGTGTTGTCATCAATGCCAAAGGGAGAGATTGATGAACTACAACTGATTTCAATAAATTGTATGACTTGAAGATCTATGATTTAAGATCACTGAGTTGTTGATTAGATATGTAAGATGATTAAATCAGTAATATGTTGTCATTAATGTCAACTAGTTTTGACAATACTTATCTTGTAAGTTACTATACCCAAACATTTGTAGAAGGAAGAAGAAAAGAGATGAAGAACATATATATCTACATGAGGAAGATGGATATGACAGATAAGGATAAGGAATACATTGGGTAACTTATGGATGAGTCTATGACCTTATGTTATTGACTTGATTATGTTGTATTAATCTATGATGAAGGATAGGGTAAAATGCACAAAGCAGTGTTGTCGGTTAAAGAAGCATTTCAGTATACACCGACGTAGTGTAGTGTATACCGAGCAAAGTATAAACTAAGTTTGTGTTCATCGACACATTTATTTGTTAACCGAGCAGAAGAAAATAACTAAATGATTATTTTAGCCGATGGAAGTTGATGAGCTATAAAGTGTTATGATTACGAAGTTGAAGATAATGTTTGTTACGAAGATCGATAGCTAACATAATTCAAAGAAGATCTAAGGGATTGAAACAAAATGTGTTACTGACACATCAACCAAGGAAGGTTTAAGCGGCAAAATCAACAAAGGAGATTAAGCGGTAAAATCTAATGGATGGAATTAAAATAATTTACTTGTCTATTTAAGAGACTAGGATTTCATGATGAAATCATGCCAGAAGAAGGAGACTAGCAAGATATTGTGTGAACAAGCTTCATGCATGCCTGATCAGACTGGTTAAGGAGAACTGAACTGCAAAGATTACCGAGCGTCAGAAAGCTATAACTGAGTGACAGTAAGTTACTGAATATTGATTGAAACATAATTGATATATTGATCAGAGGATTTGAATGAGCTTAACATAGATTTGATAATCTGCAATTGAAGTTGTGTTGTAATCAGATCACCTACTGTTACATTTTAACCATTGTAAATAGATAAATCTCTTAACATAGTGGACTAGAAAGTCTTGTAATGTCATTCATAGAGTGTACATTTGTTATCTTATCAACACCATAGTGAATGTTGGTTGGATGATAACGGTTGGTCTAAAATCCTCTAACAAGGTCACACCTCACAGTGTGTTTGTAACCTTTAACAAGGTTGGGTCTTCACCGACCTCACTTCAGAAGAGTGAACAATTTTTGGGTTGCCGGTCCTAGGTGGTTTTTCCCTTTACAAGGTTTCCACATTAAATCTCTTGTGTTATGTGTTGACATTTGTTGTCATACTTTACATGTTGCATATTGGATGTGATCAGTAAGAACTATATGTTATTAACTGGTAATCGGTAAAAGCACAGACATAATTCTATTTTATGTTACCGAGTTGTAGAAGTTTTAGTAAATTGTTTTTGGATATACATTTTGTGATTGGGACTGTGGATAACTGATTCACGCCCCTCAGTTATTCTAACATAGTATTATTGGAAGTTGGAGTTCTTTCAGTTATGCGTGGCTTAAGGTCACTTTTGAGATAGTTGGACTATAGTTTCTATCAGTTATGACCCCTCTTTTGCATGATTTTTGGTTATATATGACCAAAGGGTTTTTTTTGTATTCTTGGAGAAGAGATAGAGTTGAAGCTTTAGTTCTAGTTGAGTTCAGGTTCTCATTATAGTGTAGATAACTTTGGTTTTGGGTTTTGTCTTTTCTATAAGGCATTTCTTTTCGATTGTTTGGGTTTTTTTTTTTTCCCTTGGCTTCTTGCACACAACAAGAAGTAGCTTTTTTTGGGCTCATTATTTCTAAGTTTTGTAATAGATGGTTCCTAGATTTTAAATGAAATAGTAGTAGTTTCCCTTCTCAATAGTTCTTATGTCTTATTATGGCTGATTGATTTGATGATTTTTTGTGAGTTTTCTTTGATAGCTTGAAGCTAAGAAAATCATCTAATTTTCCTCCATGCAATCATTAGGTTCAACCCTATTTAAGGAAATACTTATGTATCACTAGTTTAGTTTAGTTGTGAGATTTTTGAGGATTATTTGATTTAAAGTTTTGTGATCCTGACAGGTTTTAGATCTTAGTTGTCATATTCAGTGCATCACCCACCTAGATTTTATATTTCCATTTCACAAGCTTTCTTTCTATCCCTTTCCTTGTTCATTTAGTATAGGTGAGTACCATTAAGGAACTAGCCTTGTAATCCCATAAATTCACTCTCACCATATGATACTCACAACTTGAGAGTGTCTCAATGTTTCAACAAGATAGCTTGATTTCACGTCTTTCTATAGGAACAATCTTGATTGACAACAGTTACACTTATAGCATACCAAACCATCCCTTTTCATTTTAGCAACATCAACATTCTTGACATTGATATGTATAATACATTCAACCTTTTTGTATCCATATCCATGCAACCATAACAGTACCCATTGAAGTTTTTGACATTTTTATTCACATTCACCCTACTAAAATTCACTCTACTTTTGCACTGAACAATTGTATGCCCTAGCTTATTGAAATAATAGAATCTTCCATTAAAAACATAACTCCTCTCCAAACTTCTACCCTCATTAACTTTGTGTCCTATTTTATTGCAAGAAAAATACATTCTATCAAAGAGGAGAGTACTTGTAATGGATATGAGAAGGTCTCTAATTCATCATCATCTTTCTATCCTTTGTTTGTATCAAATTTTTATTCTTCACCTTCTTCCAATCAACTAGTTTCTTCTTATCTTCTAATTGCTTCCAGTTTGTCATATTATTTTTTCCTTTTACTTGCTTCCAGTCTTCCATATCCATTTTCTTATGAGTAATCAAGTCCTTTTTGTCTTCTTCTATCTTCTGGTCTACTATTTCTATCTACTTCTAGTCTATTATGTCCTTTTTGAATTCTTCATGCTTCTGATCTACCATTTACATCTGATTCTACTCTATTGTGTCCTTATTTTCTTCTTCTTGCATCAAATCTGCCATTTTCATCATGTCCTTTTATCCTCTTTTTTCTTATAATCTTCCATGATCCATTCAGATTCCACTAGATCATCTGATTCAACCTTTTTTTGCTCATCATTAAAAGTAGAATCCACTTTGTCTTGATTAAGTTCCATTTCAACTTCATCTTCCCATCTTCCATTGCATTGAGTTAGAAAACATAGATTCTCACATTTGTCTTCAATGTAATAAATATTTGTGGTCGTCCTAAAAACTTCAACCACCCTTTTACTAATATGTTTCTTTTTTATAACATAGCCATCACTTTTGAACATAATTTCATAGCCTTAGTTACACATTTGGTTAACACTTAACAAATTATGTTTCAAACATTCAACATAGTAAAAATCATTAGTTCTATGCTTACCATCAATTGAAATAGTTCCAATGCCTTTGATTTGTGTACTTCCCTTCTCCTACAAATCTGATTGCTCCACCATCATATTTTTTAAACCTAATAAGTATTTTCTTATCTCATATAATATCATTTGAGTATCCATAGGCTATGATCCAAGCTCCTACAATAACTTTATCATGTAATGCAATCTCTTCTTTCTTTTGAGAAATAGCTAAAGACATAGACTCCTCAATTGTTTCATTAGTATCTTAATCTTCAAAAAAGTATTCCTCCATGGAACATAAGCTCTTTTTACCCTTTCCTTTGAAATGAATTTCTTCCTGAAATCACCTTTCTTTTGATTGTCTTTCTATCATCATATTTTGATTCGCTAATATATTCCTTATACTTGCAATAATTAGCAAAATTTTCTATCCTTCCATAATTAAAGCACTTAAGATGTAACTCACCTTTGTATATGTTGGTACCTCACTTTAATATTCTTGAAATATATGCTTCAACATCATCAAACATCTTGCATGACTTAGGTTCAACATCTTCAATAACTTTGAATGTAGTCTCCCTCTTTTCTCTTTGAACCTCTACAATATCAAAAGCAAAGAGTGAACAAATGAGATTATCAATTAAATACTAACTCCTATCATTGATATCCCTTATTAAACATGTCATTGGTATCATGAACTCCTTCAAAAGGGTTAATACGATCTTAAGAATGACATCTATGTCTTCTAGATGTCCACTAGTAGCTTTGATTCCATCAACAACATCAATAACTTTGTAAATATAGCTCTCAACACTTTCATCTTCTACCTTTCTTATGACCTCATACTTTTATTTGAGATTCATCTATCTTTCTTATTTTTTTCTTCAAATCTCCTTCATATTCCAAGACAACCTTATCCTAGATCTCTTTAGCACCTTTCAAACATTTCACCTATCCAAATGTTGTGTCACATAGACTACTAAAAACATTTTCTCTTTCTTTCACATTAGCTACCTATTTTTTTCTTTCTTCTTTAGTAGTCAAAGGTATTCTAGAAGGAGGATAGAAACTAGTTTGAATTACCTTCCAAATACACTTTCATCTTTTCCTTCCAAAAGGTAAAATTGATACCATCAAATACCAGAGCCTGAAAGTGTAAGTTATGTGCCATCTTAGATCTGCCTCAAGCGATCAAGCTTCTACAAGAGGAACCTACTTTGATACCAATTTTTGAACACACTTTGGAAGCTAGGGATGAATTAGCATAAACCAAAATCACACTAACTAATTTATTTATTCACCACTTGAAACATTAAGCAAGTAAGGAATAGAACCAGCAACACATGAACACCAAATTTTTATGTGCAAACCCCCAAATTGGAAAAACTACGGTTAGCTCTTTCCCACACAAAATAATTCACTAATGTATATAATTTGATTACAAAAGATGATAGGAGCTTACTACTCTAAAACTGCAACTAGAGTCTCACTACTCTAAAACTATAACAAGGGGCTCATTGCCAATACAACAATGAATACAAATAGGAGCTTATTGCTTTAGACTTACAAAATAGAGGCTCACTGCTTAAGTAGCAATATACAACAGAAACTTGCACACCCAAGACTCACTATCTCAAGGAAAAGATACATAAAACTCTCAACAAGGTTAATAAGATATTCTCCTAATAATGTAGCTGATCTTCACAATTTTATAAACCTCAACAACACACTCTTACTATCTTTTTCTTCTATGCTGCTGTCACTGAACTCTACTCCATTGACTATAGATCTTCGGTCTTCTTGATTCACGCCTTACATTTTTCCAAAGGAAAAATTGTACTTCTATATAAGATAGACATTGAATATTACAACAAGGTCAACCATGTCAAAGAGATATTATAATTTAATTTACAAGTCATCCAAGATAATAGAAAACTACAATAAGGTCCCATGCTATAAGCATCCAGACCAAAACATAGAATGCACCTAACTGAACAAGAGATAATCATTAAATGCATAACTTGGACCTAAAACAAGAAGTGTGATCCACTCCATGAGAGAGAGAGAGGGAGACCATAAACATGCTACACAGAGTCTGATGTTTGACCCATAATTAATGGAACAACTTCTCAAACATGTAGACAAACTACTCAAATAACCACTTAACAAGCCAACTAAATCCAGACCTCAACATTCTATGAGGAGATCCACGTGATACATCAAAATTCATGTTGTGTGCCAACAGTCCATGACTAAGACAACAACTGAACAAAACTGTAACACAGGATGACGTAGTTTTTTAAGCATCAGGAACAATTTTTGAATCACCACATAATGCCACAACCAAGACCAAAACTTGAACTCATCTGCATAAGTAACAACACACCTTCAACCCTGATTTCCAAAGCAAAAACCTTTTGGAAAGCAAAAATAATGCATTGTTAACAATAACGGTAAAACTATATTATTTTGTTCATGGAAGGATAGATATCTAGACCACAAAGACTTATGGATATAGAAGAATAATACTGAAGCACTATTAAACATTATCTTCACATGATCATAGCATACATAGTTGTCTTCCACTACATTGTAGCACTGAATGCATACATGTCTTTCATTGTACTGAAGCACTGATCACATAGTTGTCTTCCACTATTCTATAAGTTTAGTACACAAGTTTTTTTTTCCAAATATAGTATACTTATAGACCACAATGTTTGAGAAAACACAAATTCCTCTAGAACATAATGTTTGACATCAATGACAACAAAAAACTAACCATATATCTCTAACACATATTCCTTCTAGTTTCAACATGTTGTATTTCTTGGTGTACTTTAGCTAAATAACCCAATGAATAGACACTACCCCTAGAAAACAATTTCCATAATGCAACTAAATTGAAAACAAAAAATTTCATTAGATTAAGAATATGAGGTTTTTTTTTTATGCACCCCATGATTCAACATTATAACAAAAAAATACATTTTTAGTGATCTATTATTTATCCTTACAGAATCATGTTGCGTAAATGCACATCCTACTACTATACATTAATTAGGTTATTATCTTAATAAATTTTATAAAAGTAGGTTATTCATTGGACTAATAATTTTTTTAGGGTTGTACAATAAGGAAAAGAGGGGGTGCCAATGCATGCATGGGAGATTGTAATGTCTTCCTTTTCCTAGTGCACAATAGAAAGGAAGATGACACACTAGTCTCAAGTAGGACTTAGGTGCTAAGCGGGTGCAATGATCCTTCACAATTATGTATTAGAATAAGTTGGATTTTAGGAATATGATTGGAAGATGCAAGATAGGAGACAAAATAGGCCAAAGTGGCAAGTTTCAAATTACAAAGACTGGTAGAAAACAAACAGTAACCTGCAAGCACTTAAAATAATAACTAGACTGTAGTACCAACTTGAGATTCAAATTTGGAGCTAAAATGTAGGTAAGAGGTCTCCTAGGGCATCATCTTCCCAAGAAGAGGTCACTTGAGCTATTTTCTTCCTAGTAATTTTTTATGATTTGAATTTTAGATTGTCTTTAGGTCTTGTACTTTCTATATCTACAATGATAGGTTCATCATATGTTCTTGCATAAAAACATAGGAAAATGTTGGGTTGAAAGGGCTTTGCCTTGGTCAAACCCTATTTTAGGAATTAGAATTGAAATGAAATTGAAATTGCATGAATAAAAGTAAGGTAAATGTAAAGGAAAATATTAGATCTACCTTGTAAATCGATATACCTTCATAAACCAGTATTGAGATCGTGGTGTCTATGAAGATGCTTTCTTGAATGTATTTGTATGTTGACTTTGAATGAAGTAGAATCAAGGATTCCTTTCACAAATTCATAGATCTTTAAATACTCCTAAAAGATCTTCAATAGTTTTATGCTTCATAGTCTCTTACCTTGAAGAATGTATGTAGATGGACAAGGATATTCTTGCTTGATTCAAAGCTCCTCTTCTTGGCCATCATGAGAGATAAGCTAGCTACAATGGAGAATATTACCTTCAACAATGCCTTGGATGCTTGAAAACTTGATCTTAAATGCTTGAATTGCTCTTGAAATTTCACCAATAGCTTGCAAATCTTGAACTTTGTTCCCAAAATGAGGAGAGATAGGCCAATTTTATACCTCTGACAATATTTTAGGACTCAAAATTCAAAGGATGTTGACAAAGAAAAAAAATACCGCTAACACCCATTAGAGGAGACCCCAATTTAAATTTGGAACCAAACATCGGGAAAGAGGACACCCAGGGTCAACATCCTTTGAATTTTGAGTCCTAAAATATTGTCAAAGTTATAAAAGTGGCCTACCTCTCCTCATTTTGGGAACGAAGTTCAAGATTTGCAAGCTATTGGTGAAATTTCAAGAGCAATTCAAGCATTTAAGATCAAGTTTTCAAGCATCCAAGGCATTGTTGAAGGTAATATTCTTGCTTGATTCAAAGCTCCTCTTCTTGGCCATCATGAGAGATAAGCTAGCTACAATGAAGCATACAAATATTGAAGATCTTTGAGGAGTATTTATAGATCTATGAATTTGTGAAAGGAATCCTATATTCTACTTCATTCAAAGTCAACATACAAATACATTCAAGAAAGCATCTTCATAGACACCCAAGGTGTCCTCTTCCTCCAAGAAGAGGCCCAAATTTAAATGAGAGACTAGGAAGGAGGAAAAGAAGCTAGAAATGTAGGAGATAGGTTGTTGGATCAAGCATAACAAAAATAAAATATTGAAAGCACTAAAATGGGGCCTAATTGAGCATCTAATAGGTGCTTACAATTTAGGATGATAAATTTAGCCCCAAATTTAGTGGGAGTATGAGACTACCTCATGCTCATAGTAAAGTAGATCAATGCATAAAAATAAAATAAAAAATTATCAAGGTTAAGAAGACAAGGAGACACTGAGCACCTAGCTAACTTAGGTCCTCATCAAATCCAAAACTAGGATAAAAGAGGCAACACTTGAGAAGAGAGGGAGAAAGAGAAAGACATGACCAAATAGCCTAGTGATTTTTTTGACTTACTATGAGTCATGTGAAGCTACAAAATATGGAACAAAAGCTCTAGCAAACCATGTGATGCTAGTCAACCCATCGAAAAAGGATAACTAAGTGAAGCATTATCTGCTAGGAAATCCACCAAAAGAGGATCAGTCCTTAAGGAAAGTATTGTCTCCATTAATGGATCCATAAAAGAGATAAGTTCAAAGGAAAACATTATCTCCAAAGTGGTCTAGAAAAGGAGGATCAATCCTTAAGGAAAGCCTTGTCTCCAAAAGTGATCCACTGAATAATGCATAGGAGTAATGTAATGTAAGGATGAAACCAAGGAAAGAATTGTCTCCTTATTCATCTACATAAGGTATTGCATATAATTTTTGTGTGTGTGTGTGTGTGCTTGTGAAATGTGAAACAAGGAGTAGAGAGTATGTCCCCACTTTAAAGTAATTGCAAATTTCTTAATGAGAGAAATTGCTTTAATGGAGCATACATGCACTCACAAGAGACATTTCTTCTATGAGATTCCCCCAAGCAGGGAAAAACCAAGGTAAATAAAATGCATGACAAAATAAAATGAAAGGGATCTACTAGCTTTGAGGTCAGTATGATCATATGATAACTCGTGTTATCAATAATTATATCAAAATGAATTGACATCATACCACGAACTTCTACAAGCACAATAGAAGATCACATAAGAGATTTAAATGAGGGTATTTTTGGGGTAGCAATATGAAGACCAAAAAGAATGGTCGCTACAACTTTGTGTCATCCCCAATCAGATAATATAAATTCACATTTACAAATAATAGCACATGCACAATATAACATATACATGACATATAGAAGAAATGAGATACAAATAGAGGAATGTCACAACATGTTGATTCCTTTATCACCTTGCACCAATGGAGCAACAAGGTTCATTTAAAGAAATCCAAACAAAACATTTAACAAGTAGCATATCACAAGGGAAGTACAACATGACATGCAAACACAGAAAATAGTCCACTATACAAGGGGACCTAGTCAAGCATATCGCATGCCCCCAACTCAATTTGTATGATTTAGGGAAGGCAGGAAACATGACAGAGGAGAAACATAAAGCACACTAGATGGAGCTATCACAAAATCCAAGAAAGGACCATGCTCTAATGTTGATTCACTTTATTTGTCACTAGGAGAAAGATATAACTATTTTACAAATGTAGTAGGTAAATCATGATTAACATAAATAAGCTCATACATGTCATCTAAATCACTAGCATGAACATCATCTACATTAGAAACATTCAAAGGATCATCATCAAGAGTATCTTATTCATCCAAATTAATCACAAGAGAATCATGAATATGAATAGAATCAACATATTTATGTAATTTCATATTTTTTAGATTATCTTCCTCCCTTGGGCTATGCATATGTTGGTCAAAGGGAATCAAGGCATCACTAGGTGTCTTAGGGGAGTACAGATTTTGGGAAGAAATCTCAAGGGGCCTAGCATGATGTCTATGAAAATAGTCATAGGCATACTAGTTACATTTGGTTTGGTTTGAAATTTGAATTGGTTTAAGATCAATCAACATAAAGTTCTTTTCTTATTAAGAAGGAAGAACATGAAAAAACACACTAGGTTGAGATACAAATATGTAGGGTGTTTATAAGATATAGGAAGTGGAATTGAGGCATAAATAGGACTTATTGAAGGTGTAGGAAGTAGTCCAAGTCTAGGATAAGAAGATGGAAACATAGAATTATTGAGTTCAAAAAAAAAATTTGGCTTTCAATGTTTGATAGGATAGGAATAAATTATCTTTACAAGGTTGAATTGGTTGATGATGCAGGAGCATCGGGGTATGACAAGTTGCATATGAAGGAAAAAGGAAAAGAAAAGGCATGAAGGAATCCAAACAAGTTAATTGGCATTTGTTGAAGTCAATCATGTTCTTTGAAGGTTATAAAAATAATGGATTTGTAATAAATCCTAAAGGGCCTGTTAAGGACCTTAGGATCATTAACAATGAAATATGATAAAAATGTCAAAATGAAGTAAATTAGGTCCTTAGGAGTCTTAGAAGGATTTAGGAATGGTTAATGAACTCTTAAGGATATACTAAGAAAGTTTGATAGGTTATTTAGTTGGGTTTTGCAATAATATGTAAGTTGGAGAATTCAAATATTTGAATCCCAATGGCTAGGAATAATTAGGAGAGAAATTGGTTTTAGGGAGTTTTATCATTAAAATAGCAATGAAATCTATCAAATATGGTTGAGGGAGTTATAGGGAATGTTATTAAATAGGGTTTGATCATTGTACAATAATATGTATGACAAAGAATAGACTGGTGTACGAACTGTGCATGAAGAATCAATAAAAACACATCTTTCTGCATTTTGAATGTTGTTCTTACATTGTTTTGATTAGTGAATGTTCTAACTCCTCGAGGAACATTGCTAACATTGTTTTTAGTTTATACTGAATGCTTTGAAGTTCATTTGCATCATTGATTGATCAAACAAGTGATGAATGTTATCAATAATCAATGATTTCTTATAACTTCTAATTGTGCTAATGAGTGGATGATCATTCTATGGATGAACAATGACCGATTCACATGGAATGATGCATCCTTGACTTGTATCATATGATACTAACAATTTAATGTTCAAATAAAGAGTTGATTGAAGGTGATTACCGAAAATAGTGCATTGAAGGGTTATGAAATGGTGGGTGAGGAGTAGCATTAGGAGATCTATTTGAAGGAAATAGTATTTTATTGTTTTGAGGTATCTAGATACACCCCACATAAGGTGGATCCACCCTTGTTGAGTCCTAGAAGTTTTGAGAAGGTATTGAACCAAAAAGTCCTAGTTTAGAGGGTTGTTGGATACCAATTTGGGGCTTTGTTACTTGGAAGCATCCAAGATCCAAATTGATTACATATTCTATGGTTTGAGAGAATTTTTTAAGACTAATAAGAGTCTTGGAGTCAGGGGATAATTTTTACTTATATTTTCTTTGTTATTTGGCCTTATTCTATGCTTGTTGTTAAGGAACAGTTTGAGAACTTGTGATATTGTTCAAAACAACTTGTGCTAAGATTCTAGTATGTTATCATATGTCCAAAAGGGTATCTGAAAATAAAATAAAAAATTCTTTGTGTTTTAGAAAAGTCTGGAGTTAATGGCCTTTTTACTTCGTTGTTGACCTACAAGAAGGGGCTATTAGACCTAGTTGTCAAATTGAGTTTTTGGTGTGTTGGGTGTTGTTCCAAACCACATAACTTATCAAATACTTTTGGATTCAACCTAAATTGATCATAAACATCCACTTTGGCCATTTGGGAAGGGTTTGTTCATTCCTTGGTTCATTTGAAGCCTTAAGGGTTAGTGGGCAAGTGCCTAAACCACTCAAAGATTCATCCATTTACACTTGTGTTCAGTCCTTTATCATTCCCCTTTGCATCAGGTGGTATCAAAACATCAAGGAAAGGTTTGGGTAGAGGTCTGAAGTAATCATGGCACCTAAGAACCAGATGGAAAGAGAAACTAAATTGAAGGCAACACTTGAGAAGAAGGAAAGAGAGAATAGAGAACTAGAGGCAACAAAGGAAAGAGAAGAGAGGAAGATGAGGAGAGAAAGACTTCAATTCTTGGAGAGGATAGTGTAATACCCCAAAAATGGGCTATAGGTTCATTGACCTCCCACATCTTCAAATCAAACGAAACCGACATCGAAGTCCTAACCTAAGGCACATCTGAACATCATCAAATCCTAATTGATTATCATAAATTCTACATTGGGGAATATTCCTAGTAATATTCCTAATTATCATAATTATCTTTAATTTAATGATTATTTGGTGATAAATCCTATTTATCCTAAAGTTTGATTAATTGAATATTCTCAATATTTAATTAATTAGATTTAATTCTACCACTTAATTGCTTAATTGGAGTTAATTCTATTTATTCCTAAATTGTATTATTTAATTTTGACAACAAATCCAAAATCCTATGAATAATTGATTAAATTATTATTTAATTAATTAAAGCAAGTTGTCAATTTTTAATAATATTGTTTTAGAATAAAGTTTGATTAAATGATTGCAAAATAGCGGTAAGGAGCAGACCAAAGGCAATGAGTATTAAAATAGAAGAGCAGGGGCCTACGACATTAATTAGAGGGCTTGCGATTTGTGTGTGGAGTAGCAGAGGTGTAGTCCAAATTCCAAGCATTGAGGCAGATCTAATCCATAAGACAGCGACACTGATCTAGGGGGACCTGCGAGATATAGCAAAGAACAGTGACATTGAATAGAGAGCGAATTCATTGAAGAGCAGGCCTAGATCTGAATATTATAGGCACCAAGATTACCCAAGGAAGACACTGAATTATTTGAAAGGCAACCCAAATAAGAGCAGATCCAAAAATAGCAGGGCAGGGAG
This sequence comes from Chamaecyparis obtusa, assembly GCA_027943335.1. Classification (NCBI taxonomy): domain Eukaryota; kingdom Viridiplantae; phylum Streptophyta; class Pinopsida; order Cupressales; family Cupressaceae; genus Chamaecyparis; species Chamaecyparis obtusa. The sequence goes on along the minus strand of BSBK01000496.1, from coordinate 496,427 downwards.
CAGTCAAGGGTGAAATAGCAGAGGGTGTTTGATAGTGACATACTAAGAGGCTATCAATTTTTTGTCCCAGGCCTGCTATTAGAATTGAAAGAGGCTACAGATGTGAAAGAGACAATTCAGATTTGAGTTGCGACTTGAAATAGCAAAAGAGATCCAAATTGGAGTGTGAGGAAGTGAAACAGAGAAGGCTTAGGCAGTAATCTGATACAACAGCAGGGACCTGCGACATCAAACAGAGGGCATCGACTATAATAAAAAGGTAACTTATACATTATGATTTGTGATTTGTGAAAATGAGAAAGTCACGAACACAGTGAAAAATTGCTTTTCAGTAGAGGCAAATCTCCTTAGGGTTTATCCATCATTATCAGTTGAAGCAAGCATCTGCTAGCAATTGTCATGGCAACACCATTGCAAAATCCAATGTGGCTTCCGCGAATAAGGAAAAAGATAGAAAATTTATTGGTTATTGCTTTAGATGTTGGTTTTACAGTCACAAGTGAGAAAAATGTAGAACTAAGGGTGTTCAACCTCACCCAACATACGATCATCTTACAAATTTCATTTCCAAACAGAAAGAAAGAAGTCTCAGGGAAGCTCAACAATTAGAAGCACCAAAATGTTGGGATTCTGATACATCTGCAAAGCAAATGGATGGAAATAGGAGTTTGACTATGGAATCCAAGGGTTTGGTAAGCAGTAAGGTGATTCCTATGCCCAAGGTGTTCACAGTGCAAGCCCTAGACCATCAAATTCAAGTTTTTGCAAAAATGAAATATGCAAAAAGCAGTACAATCCCCGGGACCGCCAAAGCCCCGATGTCTAGGAAATCTCCGGTGTGAAATCCCTATGAACCTCTATCTACTAAGGGGGGAGGAAGATAGATGGCGACTCAGGTGTCTCTCGAGGATGGAAATACAAATAATAATGTATGGCAGACGGTTAAAAAATGGAAGTCGGTAAGATCTATCCCAGGTAAGTATGATACCAAGGAAATTTTGTTAAAAAACTCTTTTGATGCTTTGAATAAAAAGGATTTTAAGAATATTATGTTTAATACTTGCAATTTGATTCATAAGTCTGTAAAAGCATATACTCCTCCGCATAGAAGGAGTACTAGCAGAAATATGAATCCTTCTCACACCTTCTTTGAAAAAAATGATAATAATCTTAAGGTACCTAGATTAAGAAAATTAGAGAAGGTTTATTCCCTGCCTCACAGGCGCGGTACTCTTAAAAATTCATTCTTAATCCATGGTATCACTGATCAAAAGCATGCTAGCTTGGTATTGGATAACAATCTTATATTGCAGATTTAGGAATCCTGGGTAGAGACAGGTGTGATCTGTAAATGGATGGGATCAGGGGCATCCATAACTGATTTAATAGAAGGACTAGTTTCTCAAATTCCCGCAGAGGTAAGTATTATTGTCCTTGATGATAATTTCTTCTTTCTAGATTGTAAATGCAGCAACATCAGGGAATTGATAATGAAAGAGGGATTTTTAAAATATAGACATACACCTTTTTTTGTCTCAAATTGGTTTCCACTTTTTAATCCTATCAAAGTAGCTGATTTTATGATAGAAAAAATAGTCTTGTTGAGAAATCTACCATTGGAATGTAATCATCCAAAGATTATCAAAGATATAGGGAACAACTTTGGGGAATTCCAAAGAGTCATTAAAACTAAACATAGCCATGTAGAATTAATTATTGTAGTTAAAATGAATTACCATAAAAAATTCATTCCCCCTATTCAGCTGTGTTTTAATTCAAATACTATTTTCATAAATCAAAAAATTATGGAGGAATATATAGAAACATCAGAGGTAGACAATAGATTTATCTTAGATGTCTTACAGAATGATATAATCGATCTTCCAAGCACAAACTTAGATGTAAATGTAAGTCTCCTTAAGGATAGAGGAGGCTTTACTCTTCTGACTACAAAAGCCTCAGAAAACTCCTCCCCTAATGTTCAAACAAATTTTACCCCAAAAGAAAATTTCAGTGAACATTTGGCCTTTATATCTCCCCTACCTATTGAAAATTTAGAAATACCTCATATATATGAGGCATTACCACCAGAAATTGAAAGTACACCTGTTAATATTATGCATAACTCACCTAAGAAATGTAATCTAGAGAATGAGTTAGAACAGATTGAGTTAGATAAAAAGAATAAAATTTGCTTACATTATGAAGATAAGTGCAACATTGATCTATGTGAGACTAATCTACGAACATAACAGTCTTTGAAACCTAAATGTTCCAATTTAGTAGCATTAGAGGATCCTGAAGGCAAAAGTAATGAGGTAGTTAATCAAATTATAAATTATTTAGGAGAACCTCTAATGGATGAACTAATGGATATGTTTATGGATGAGATTTGTGATTTTGATGAATTAAAATATTAGAAGGAAATTGTAATTAAACTAATTCAGGAATGTATTCTAGAAGAAAATGAGGTAGAGAACACTAGGTCAACTCAACCTTTACTCTCCTCTGTTCGAGAAATGGAAATCTCAGAAAATGTCCTTCCTGTTAATTCTGATATGTCATCAAATATAAAAAATAGAGAGAAGGAAAAGGATAGGCCTATTACAATAAAGGATAATATAAATTTAATTCAAGCTGAAAATGTAATTAAAGATAAATGCACCAATGACATGATCGTTAAAAATATACCGAACATGGGGATGGAACAAGCTATCTCAATCCCTGTAGAGTTAGAAATTCTAAACTTGGATCTATTAAGGAAATCAGAAGATATAATTGAAACATTTGGTAAAGAAATTATAGATATGGATGAACCCCTTGTGCAAACAGAAAATGAACAAAAGAGCCCGAAACAGCAGGATAATACTGACATTAAGTCTGCTAGAAACTCAACATTGATTAAGGACTCTATTGAAGGTCTCCTTGGGATTACTAATGAGAATAGAAATCTGGGCATAGCTATGAAAAAAGGGAGCCTAAGTACACCCAATATTAACAAAATTAAAAAGAAAAGAGGTAGGAAATCAACCGTCGAATTGAGATCGTTAGATGGCAATGCAGGCAACCAAAAAAAGATTGCTGATATTCTGTATACATGGAAGGGGAAGTGCCTTCCCCAGCAGTAATGAAAGTCACTACTTGGAATGTTAGGGGATTAAATGCCCCTAACAAATAGAGATTAATTAAGAGATATCTAAAAAACTTTGAATCCGAAATCATATTATTACAGGAAACTAAACTCAATAAAGAGGAAAGTACTAAGGTTAGTAAGAAACTAGGCATCTGGAAATCAAAATTTGTATCATCTATAGGTCATTTAGGAGGGTTAGCAGTATTGTGGGACCCTCATAAAGTTTCAGCCATACCTACATCTAATGATAATAATTGGATGGCTCTAGAAATCAAAAGTCTAAAATCTAATCTAAAATTCAATTTATTTAACGTATATGGACCGATCCTCAACGAAGAAAAAAGGAGAGTATGGCATGAGATTCACCTCTTTTTTAATGATTTATCAGAATACCCTTTCTTTACTGGAGGAGATTTTAATTCCATCTTAGACCCGGAGGAAAAATTCAGAGGCTCACAATACGTATCACAAGCACACAAAGACTTTAGCAAATGGGCCTCGGACAACCATTTAATTAGCATTAACACAAATAACAGCATATACACTTGGACTAATAGAAGAGCAGGTTTTAGTTACATCACCGAGAAGTTGGATAGGTTTTTTATTAGGACTAATTCAGACAACTTTAATCAGCTATATTCTGCAGAAATCCTTCCAGAGGCAGGATCAGATCATTTTCCAATCAGGCTTTCTATTACAGAGGATTCAAAACCATCTAGAAATCCATTCAAATTTAAGTTTATGTGGTTCCAAAACCCAGAATTCATTAACCTCTTAGAGGATTGGTGGAAACAAATATCGGTAAAAGGATCCAAAATGTATTGCTTAACAACAAAACTAAAAATTATTAAAAATAAAGCATTGGAATGGAATAAGAACAATTTTAATAATATCTTTGAAGAAAAAGTTCAGTTAGAACAAGAGCTAGCTGACCTTAACAATATAGTAATTAAACAAGGGATGAATGAACAAAGTTATCTCAAAGAAAAGGAGTTGATGACTAAATACAATGCAATTCTCCTTAAAGAAGAGATTTTCTGGAAATAGAAATTGAGGGAATCTTGGCTTAAGGAAGGAGATAGTAACACAAAATTCTTCCATAACACCACTAATTTTAAAAGGAGCATCAATAGAATTTCTAAAATTAAGACTGACGAGGGTCATATCACTGAGGACCCTAACCAGATATCAGTTGTCCTTACAAAATTCTTTCAATCCCTTCTTAATAAAATAGAAGCTACTGATCTAAAAGCACAAAATGAAATGCTTAAAGCCATACCCAAGTTGCTCTCGGAAGCAAATAATAAGATGATTAATAATAAACTATCCTTTGAGGAAGTGAAATCAATAGTTTTTCAATTGCATCCGGATAAAGCCCTGGGCCTAGATGGGTTCCAAGCTGGCTTTTTCCAAAAATGTTGGCACTTTGTTGGTGAGGAGGTATGGCAAGCTGTAGAAGCAACTAGAAATTCGGGGTCTTTGTTAAATGAAATAAACAATACCTTTTTTACACTAATCCCAAAGAAAAATGAGAGTACGAAACCAGGGGATTTCAAACCGATATCCTTATGCAATACAATTTATAAGATCCTCTCTAAGTGCTTAGCGAATAGGCTTAAAACACTCCTTCCCAATATTATATCAGAAGAACAAACATGGTTTGTAGCAAATAGATCGATCTTGGATGGAATTATTATAGCACAGGAAGTAGTGCATACTGCCCAAATAACGAAGGATCCAAGCATGCTTATTAAAGTAGACATACAAAAAGCATATGACAAAGTAGATTGGAGATTTCTCTGTAAATTTATGGAAGCATTCAAATTCTCTAAGCAATGGATTAATCTTATTTTTAACTGTATTTCTACTGCTAAGATTTCAATTTTAATCAATGGAACCCCGGAAGGATTTTTTAGTATATCCAGAGGCATTAGGCAAGGAGACCCATTGTCCCCTTTCCTCTATGTCATTATGGTAGAAGCATTAGGAAGATCTATAACAAAGAAACAAATGGAAGGAAAAATCACAGGGTTGAAGGCTTCGGAAAATGTTCCAAATATTACACACCAACAGTTTGCGGATGATACGATTTTACCTGGCCATGCTAACAAGAAAGAAGCTAGAGCATTTAAAGACATCTTAAACATATACATGAAAGCTTCAGGACAACGTGTCAGTCCCACTAAATCATAAATCTTCTTTATTAACACCACTCCGAAAGTAGAATCAAAGATATGTAATATGATGGGATACAAAATTGGTAAATTCCCATGCAAATATCTGGGCATTGACTTGGATAAAGGTCTCTTATCCTCCAAGCTCTGGCAACAATTAATCACTAAAGTACAAAATAAGAAAAGTTCTTGGAAGGGAAGATGGTTAACAAAAGCAGGTAGGGCGACTATGATAAAATCAGTTCTCTCTGCCATACCTACGTACCATATGTCTGTACTCCCCCTCCCTACTAATATAAAAAAGAGCTTAGATAAAATGTTTAGAGATTTTTACTAGCAAGGTCCATCAAAAGACAAAAAACTTGCCCTTATTAAATGGGATACCTTATGCAAACCAGTCTCTAAGGGGGGCCTTGGCATCAAAAATCTTTTATGGCAAAATCAAGCTCTTGGAGCTAAACTCATTTGGAGATTGTACAAGGAATCTAGTAGCAAATGGGTGTCAATATTATTACATAAATATATCCTTGATGAAGACCCCATTAATATATTTAGGTTGCATTCACATGTTAAAAGCTCTCAGATCTGGAACTTTATTAAAGACTGTAGAGGAATTATTAGCAAATGTCTAACATGGGATGTAGGTGCAGGAGATCAAGCACTGTTCTGGGATGATTCGTGGGCAGGACTTCCTCCCCTAAACAAACAGGGCTTCTCATCGGAGTTTATGGAAGAATGTAAAAAGGTTAAAGGCATTTATCTTAAGGATTATCTTTGTAAGAAAAGAGTTACCAAATGGAGTGATTTAGAGGAAATTGATTTTGTATGACATGCAAAGCAAAATCTTTTGGCAATTCTGAAAGATAGAGAGGTATCACTCAAAACTAGATCAGATATTTTAATCTGGGCAGGATCCAATAATGGTAATTATTTTGTTAAAGAGGGCTATAATTCTATTATTAGGGAGCTGAAATTGGACAATATAGATATACCACTGAACCTTTGCTGGAATAAATCCTGCCTCCCTAAAGCTGGCATGTTTTTATGGGCGGCTATGCAAAATAAGATTCTTACAGTAGATAGACTTAATAAATTGGATTTTGAAGGGCCATCTAGGTGCCCCCTATGTGAGAATCATTCTGAGGATGTTAATCACATTCTCCTTAACTGCCCATTCACAAAAATGCTGGAATTGGCTTCACCAAAGTTTAGGTTGGAAGTCTGCTCTTCATTCTGATCTATTAAGCAACCTTAAAGCATGGCCATCTCTTTATAAAGACAATTTATATAAGGATATTTGGATCATCTCTCCATCAATAGTAGTTTGGGAAATCTGGAAAGAAAGAAATAGAAGGATTTTCATCGATCAGAAACTACCATGGGATACAATCACAAACAAGATAGAAGCGTCAATAGTAGAAATTATTAACAGCAAGCTCAGGGACAAGTTAAGTTATGAAGAGTCTTTTAAGAGTTGGGATAACAAAATTAGATTTAAATGGCCTAAATTAGATGTTGCTCCCTTATATGGAAAAGGGGGACCCAAAATGAAGGTTGACAAAGCTTCCTGTAAATGGATTCCTCCGAAAGAGGGATGGTATAAACTTAACTTGGATGGAGCATCTAGAGGTAACCCTGGGGTTGCAGGTATTGGGGGGATTATCCGAAATTGGAAGTCAGAAGTTATTGCTAAGTTCTCCAGGCCCATCAACCCCACCACTAATAACATGGCTGAATGCAAAGTGGCATTAGAGGGCCTAAAGTTATGCAAGAGTCTTAACATTTCCAAAGTAATAATTGAAGGAGACTCTCAAATAATCATCAACGCCATTCGTACTAAAAAAACACCTAATTAGATTTTGAACTCAAAAATAGAAGAGATTAATCAAATAATGGAGAGTATAACTAAATATAAAATCAGTCATACCTACAGAGAAGGTAATACAGAGGCAGATATGCTAGCTAATCTAGGATCTAATGGAGTTGTAACAATGGACCAGCATATCCAAGATAACCCTTAAGTGTTTATATAAATGAGATGATATATCAGATAAGTCACATTTGGTACAAACTTTAATAGGTAATTAAGATAACTGAACTCTTTATCATTAGAGATCGAGTAGCTTCAAAGTGATATGTGTAGGTAGTATTAAGCACCACTATTCTATAACAAACACTCAATGGATTTAGTATATTAATAGAGCAGGTATTTTTTCTATAAGGTTTCAAATTTAGCTAATTCAACACATTTACATCTAATAGTTTCTTTCTCTTCTTTAAGCTCCTAGTACCCTGTAATGATTACAATTCGGAGTCTAGACTCATTGCAAGGATTAACTAGAAAGTATATTGTAATGATTACATGACCACTAAATTCATTACTATAATGATTATAGGAAAGAGCATGGGAAATAGAGCAAGGTCATCAAGTTTCCTCCGACAATGGGTAAACCTATTATCCACTTCATGGTCCTTTCACATAGTCTTTGTTATCATTTTTTAAAGCTTGTTGTAGCAACCATCATCAGCACATCAAAAAGGGCATTGATGACTTGAGTATAAGTAAACATTACAGCTAGACTACTAATTATAGTTATTGCTCAATTTAATAAGGGCATGATGAATAGAAACTATAAGTTTTCCTTTTATTGCGCACAAGGTACTCATTATAAGTATAACCCCGAAGCCAAGAAGTATTCTTTTACAATGGTTCTTTAGACTAATCCCTTACTGATGATGACTATTATTAGATTGTATTGATATTTATCCTCCCTAATAATATTAATATAGTATCCTCTTTGTATGTTTGGTAGGCTAAAACAATAAAAAAGAATTTAACTTTAGCTAATTTCTACCTATTAGGGACTAAAGAAAACCAACTTTATTGATTAATTTGCCTGAGGAGTCTGGATAATCACAAATGTAATTTTTGTTGAACTAAAATTAAGAGGCTTACAAGGAACCTCTACATAACTCCTCATTATGATAGATAGCCAGGCTATACATGGAATTAGTCAGATCATAAGTATAACATAAAGGAGACTGCTCAATTCTGTTACAAATATTCCTAAAATCTTCAGATTGAAGATTGCTAACTTGTGGAAGGAAACAACAATCTTAATCGGTAAGGATTATTAACCACACAGATATATTATGTCTCTAATATTATCATGACAGAAAAGAATGTGTTCAAGTAAAGGTAAGTAGATGTTTGTAGCACCTAAGGAGCAGTGGCTTAGAAATGGTAAAATTAAGCTTATATTTTTTCTTTAATATAACTCTTACTATGTCTATTTTCCTAATATTTCATATAATCTATAGAGTGGTTTTTAAGTCAATATTCACAATATTCATAGATAGGTGATGGAGCTAAGATGTAGGACCTTCTAATCTTGATGTCGATTAACCTTGGTTTTTGGAGGATTTTTGTCTTGTTTGTTCAGGCAGGATTATCATTCGGATGATCAATACTTATTCTCGACAAAGTAAGAGGATCAAATATTGTATATAATTGTATAAATGACTTAACCCTTGTGTAATCACCAGTCAATGTATATCAATCAGATCATGATTTTAAAAAAGAAAAACAATCTCAAATTTTTTCGGGACGTGGGTATGCCCACAAAAATATGTATAAATCTCAATAGGTATCAAGCTGTGGGTATGCCTACGAAAACATGTATTTTTACAAATCTTGACAATCATCGAGTCATGGGTATGCCCACGTTAATTTTGTATAAGGATAGGACCTATGGTCTCGGGCAAGGTTGGAGGTTTTCTCAACCCCGCTCTTTCCTACCAGCACCTGCAATGAGCAGGGTCACATTGTAAATTAATTATTTATATTAATAAAAAACTTTTTAGGGCTACGGCCTTTTATTGATCAAAAAAAAAAAAAGTTTGATTAAATGATTGATTAACCCATAAATCAATTATTTTATTTTTCAAAATCAGTTAAGTTGGAAATAAATCACTCTATTATTAATTAATTCATAAACAAAAACATACACAATCACAAAAGTACACAACTATCAATTATCAATTAAATCTAAACTCTATTTTGAGTTAAACTCTGCTTTTGCATGTTTTTGTGAGTTAATTATCCTTTATTTAAAAATAACTCAAAAATCAACCTAAGTTATTTGAGTGATTTATGGCTTTTTTTCATGCATCCCCAAAGCCCTGGATTTCTATAAATCAAGGCTCAGCTCTTCATAATCATATCTCATATTTTTGCAAACTTATGCTGGCGAATTTCTATCTAGAGAATCGAAGCTTCTTTGCAAATCAATAGCTTTGTGAGATCACCTTTGTTTTCATATCATTGTTAGAATTTTTGCATATCAATTTTCATATTAGCATAGATTCATATCAAGTTTTCATTATCATAATTGCACAGAAAAACCAAAAAAAAAAAGATTAATTGCACCCATTCCATATCTAGATTTTGCATTCAAATCCTTCGTTTAGGTGTCGTCAAGGTCACTGATCTCGGTATAATCTGAGAATACATACTCACATCTACTAGAAGGCAGTAAATCGCCTGGTTAGTTTAGTTTTTCATTTATTGCACAATTTTGATTTCAACTAACCTCTAATGTTTTACTGAAGTGTTATGTCTACAGACAGGTACAAAGTTCACACACATTTCTGGCACCCACCGTGGGGCCTTGATACAGGTTTCCAATTCAATTCTATCAATTTCTATCTTTTCTTGTCATTTTTTGAGCCAAAGCTATGATTTTTAAATTCTGTCCATACAATTTTTGTATGAGTTTCTAACAAAAGTCATACCATACTAGACCCACTGTCGTACAATAGTTTATTTGATCGAGGATCATTTCAGACTGTACACACTATCATTTTAAAGTTAGAAAGTCGTATGATCTGACACCCAGTGTCGTACGAGTTTCTAGACTGTTGTCTGGAAGCACACCCACTATCGTACGAGTTTTAGCACTAGGTTCTAATTGTCGTTTCATTTTTCAGGGCAATTTGTCAGATTTGATTTTCAGATTTTGACTAACAGCTAACCCTAACAATTGAAATTCTCTATTTTTTATTGATTTTCACTAGTTTTCGATTGGAAAAAGTGCAAGAATTGCTAAAAGCAGGTAATAATATACTAAGAACATTGCGAGGAATTCAAGTAACCTTCTCAGTTGATAACATTTTGATTTGGACTAAAATGAACATCTTGCGTGTCTAGCTTGAGTGCCTTTCTTTCATATCACAGACTTCATTTTGGGCTCTAAAAAAATGAGCATAGATTTGCTTTCAACATCTTTTTTACATAGTAAATAGGCCCTATGAACACTATTCATGGTTCTTGAGAGAGTGAGTTTCCAGCAAAACTCTTCTCAATGAAGGAACCCTTGTAGGTAGGGAGGATACTGAGGGAGTCTCACGTTCCACTAGATCTGTGTGTCTTCAACTTTTGATTGATGCATTCTCTGTCTGGAGACGTTGATAGATCATAAGGGGTTGACTTCATAGATCTTTGTGAGATAATCTTGGTCTTAGCGTGTCAGATTAATCTGTCTGCTTTGTTTGGGTTAAAAGCGAAAACGCTAGGGGATTATGCTCTACTTCCTTTTTGGATAGTACCAGAAACCCAAATCCTTGAATCTGGAACCAATCTCCATGTGGTATATCTTGTGAGTCACCTTTAGAGAGGGTTAACCATAGTGGACATTCCCTTAATTGGGTCAACCACATTGATGAAACCTCAAGCGGTAATAGCCATTTTCATCATGGTAGTGACAACCGCTATATAAATGTCCTTGTGGAAGAAATCTTCATAGGTGTGGTTCATTGTTGGGTTGTCAAATCTCCCTAGCAGCTCCTGATTGATTAAATTCTCGAACTGTGTCAATACCTTGGTGCGCCGGGATTGGAGTTCACCCCTTTGGATCATAAAAGTTGCAGAGTCAAACCATTACTAAAAACCCTAGTGAGGCCAAATTTTCATTCTCTAGGAATATGTGCATTACTGCAAAACTTTTTGGAACATACACAATTAGCACTTCTAAGGATTAGCACAAATAAGTCACTTGATTGTTCATGTGCAAGGTTGCTTTTTCCCTTGTTCATTGTTTTTAGACATGCTTGAAATCACTTTCTTACTATTTTGCATGCTTGCTTATCTATCTGGTTACTAAAAATGAACAAATCTGTTACAATCCTTAAATCTGGACATTGAAATTTGCAAACAACCAAATTTGAAAACTCAAAATTTGTAAAATCTGAAGTAAAATTCTTTTCTGGAGTCTACTGTCATCTCAATTAGTTAGAGAGTCGTACGAGTTTTGGAAAGAGTTGTTTCATTTACCACTGAGTGTCGTATGATACTAGGTACATTGTCGTATGAGTGTTTTTGCCAGTCATTTTCAAAAATAAATTTCTATTGTCAACTGTCATATGATTTTATCAATCATCATTTCATTCCATACCCACTATCGTACTAACTGCAGAAAGTCATTTGAGGAGTTTTGAAAAATTCCCATAAAGTTGTCAAAATTGCTAGATATCCAGCTTTTTCAGCCTATTTCCAGAATCTGTCAAATAAATCACTGTGTCAAGAATAGAGCATTAAGCTATTGAGAATCCAATCATTATCCCAAAATGGTCTTTTGAATCCGATCGAGCCTTCTGTTTAATCGATTTGAGTCATTATCTTGTGTCAAAACCTTGTCATAATTATCAATCTTCAATCAATCTTCAAAAATGACTAAGTGTTGTGATATCTTGTCCGCTATCTTTTGGGCATCTACCCATGCATCCAGGGCATAGTATCCCTCATCTAAGTCATATCTAAGCTTCAATCACCAAACCTTGACAAGGTTGCATCATCTGATAATCTTGATTCAATTCCTTCTTCAGTTGTCTTCATCATATTCTTTCGATTCACCCAAGGTTAATGGTGGAAAAGAGAGCTTCCTCTCACAAGAAATATGGGGAAATATCTCACACTTTACCTTTGACTCACATAGGTCCAAATTTTGAGCAACTCTTCAATTCTGGTCTTTACGAAGATGACGGTGCTGGAAACCTTCAATTAAAAACTGGTTACATTCCTCCTTCATCAACTCATGGAGGTACCCAACCAACCCCACATCAATCTATCCCAAGTAAGACTCCTACCATGTCTCAGGCAGGGACAAAATTTGGCTCTCAAAGAGCTCAATCTCAACATGGTGCAAATCAGGTACCCACACCTAAAGAAATTGCTCAATATCAAAATAATGATAACTTCAAAAGAATAATGAAGCATTTCTTGAAAGAAGATAGAGAAGCATACTTTTTACAATTAGCTCATCAAGGAGCTAAACTTCCTCCCAACTTTAATGTTGAAGATATCATTATGCATGAGGAAGAAACTCCACTCACAATTATGATGAAACAGATGCATGCCATGCAAGTCAAGCTTAATAACCTTGAAAAAGAAAAGGAACCCAAGGAGTTCTCCATGGAGGCCCTATGTCCTTTTCCATTTGACAAAGACTTGTAAATGCCACCATTCCCAAAAAGAGTGGAGATGCCTAAGTATGATAAGTATGATGGACACTCAGATCCCCAAATTCATGTCAGAGAATTTTGTACATAATCTATGGAGTTCTTGCACGAACCAACCTATCTGATGCGTCTCTTCCCTCGATCTCTAGGGGGAGCAACCATTCATTGGTTCTCTAGATTGCCTTCTACTATCAAAACTTTTGAGGAGTTGATCAAATTGTTTTATCAGCAATACTCCTACAACATTCAACATCCAGTCACCATGATTGATCTCTGTAATCTCAAGCAATATCCAAGTGAACCATTCTTGACATTTCTCAAAAGATGGAGGAAGAAATTCTCTTTATATGCTAGGCCTATTCCAGAAATTGAAAAATTGGAAATCTTCATCAATAATCTTGTCCCAGAAATCAACTATCCTTTACAAATGCAAGATCATACATCTTTTGATAAGATGGTAGACAATGCTATCAAAATTGAAAAGTACTTGTAAAAAAAGGAGAAATCACACTTCAAAAAGACAAGTACAAATCAGGATCCAGTTGTAAAGACAAGATTAAAAATTGGAACAAGAATAAAGGCATTGTCACAGATGGTGTTGTTGATACTATCTGTGCCCCATCAAAGGCACCATCTTTCAATCTGACTATTGGTATCCAAGCCATAAAAGCTTCAGAACAAAAGGTGTTGGCATTAAGTTATGTTTGTCATTAGTGACAACACTTATTCAGATTTTGTATGTTTATCGAGCTCTCCAAGCAGAATAGTGCTTACCAAGCAATCCGTGGTGACCGAGCTTCGTAGTGCTTACCAAGTTATCAATTCTTGTGATACGAAGCCAGTGTTAACCAAGTGATGAGATGAGCAGTGTTTACCGAGTGTTGGCATGGTAAACATGGAATTCAGTTTCTACCGAGTGACATTGTATCTACCGAGTCTCTAGTGTATACCAAGTTTGAAACTACGATTGAGTGGTTAGTATGGACCAAGCCTCCACTTCTACTGAGTGCATGATGATGCTGAGTAATGTAGTGGATGTCGTGTATCAGAAAGTCATCAAGTCAGTTTACAGAAACCGTGTAACTATATTTGGGCCGACTCAATAATACTTGTGTTAACTTGTATGTTAGTTGAATTTGTAATTATTTTATTGGATTGATATATAAGTAATGTTTTGTATCACATCCAATATAGAAGTGTGTGCATGGAAATATATGACAAGTGTATGTGCATATGCGAAGATGCATGGAAAGCAGAGATAAGTGAATTACAAAGGGCTACAGTAGTATAAGGAGCAACAGAGACATATTTATCATAGAAGGTGATCAGTACATCAAGGAATCTCAATTGGCAAATTCAGTTGCAAGTAAGAGATATACTGTTTCATCCTAATAGGTGAATCAACATCAAATCCTTTAACAGGGTAGACTTAATAGTCTTTTGTAAAATCTCTTAACTGAGTGCATACTTCATTGTATGTTTGTAAATCCTCTAACAAGGTGGACCTAGCAGTCCTAATTGCTCCTAACAGGGTAGATCATCAGAAGTGATCATTATAAGCCTTAACCGGCCAACTTTATACTATAGTATTGAAGTTTTGTGGGTACCATCCCCACCCCAATTTTACTTTCTACTTGGAAGGTTTCTGGGTCACCAAATCATTGTGTTCAAGTGTTATGAATGCTTTTATGTTTTCAATTTCTCATGCATGCAATTAGATCAATGAGCTAAATGTTATTTGGAATATTGTTAAGATCTGCAATTTGTAAAAAGTTTTGAAGTTACTGATTCACCCCTCCCCTCTCAGTAACTTGGCTAGTCTTGAATATTTCCAACAATTGGTATCAGAGCTTTGTGGTTCTCAGGATAAAGTTTGACAGCTTGAGTAAAGATCCAGGACAATGGAGATATTCAGACTTAACAAAGTAATTGAAAATGAAAAGCTAGATCTGGAAATGGCCATAGCTCAACTCAAGGAAGCAAAAGAGCATCTTTCCCAATCCCTAAAAAGAAGGAAGGAACTTGCAAATCAGATAAATGACCACCAGTATGTTGAAGAAAAGATTGAAGATTTTTTCCCTTCAAGCAGCTCAGATGAAGCAAACAATGCAATCAAAGAACTCCTAGAAAAGAATGGATCTCTGCAAGAAGAAGTAAGAAAATTGAAAAGAGAACAGGAAATTCAGTCAACAAGATTCTGTGAAATCTTGGAACAAAGAAACAAGATGAAAGATGAAATAGATGGAAAGAACAATGAAATCCAGAATCAAACTCTTCAGCTAGAAAACCTTATTGATCAAGTCTCCAATGCAAATGAAGAAATCTTGACTCTGAGATCAAAAAATGAAAGGATAACAGAGGAGCTGAGATCTGAAAAGAAAATCAGTTTAAGATTGGTGAATGGCCTAAACACTAAAAGGCAAATCAATGAGAGAATGATGAAATCTCAAGAAGATATGAATCAACTGCATAAGCAAAAAGGAAAAGCAGGACTTGGATACAAAGAGGAAGGCGAATCCTCTAATCAAGGTACTCAAAAGAATCAGAAACCTACTTGTAATCACTATGGAAAAATAGGTCATACTTCAAACAAATGTTGGAGCAATGGAAAAGCAAAATTCAATGGAAAATGCTACAATTGCAATCAGCATGGTCATAAAGAAAATGAATGTAAGGAGAAACCAAGATTTGAAGGAAAATGTCACAAATGTAACAAACAAGGTCACAAGGCATCTGAATGCAGATCTAAAACATCCAATCCAGTAGAACAAATTGTGAAAGCAATATTTGGTTGGGATTACAACACTTGGTGTAGGTGTCATTACTATGGAGAATATGGACACATTGGCATAAATTGTGTAAGGCATCACTTGAGAAAAAGGGATACTACAATAAGATGTTATACATGCACCGAACTTGGTCATATAGCTAAAAATTGCATGAATATAGGCAGAGTTGAAGATGAAAAGAAGGCAAAGCAGAAGAAATTAAAAGAGGAAAGAGACAAGGAGTATAAGATCATAGAAGATGCCAAGAACATTTTGACTGAGGCTATAGGTGTTGAAATTGATTCCTCTCAACACATTTTGTTGCAGTTGGTAGAGGTAGTCACTAAGTTCAATGAGGACTCTTCTGGTCAAGAAAAGTTAATTGAGAAAGCAGAAAAGAAGTTTGACAATAAAGTGCTTGAGCATATTGCTCAGAAAATAGCTATAAATCAGGTAGAGCTATCTTCAGTTTTGTCAAACATTGAATCCTCCTACTCCAATGTAACATCACTTTTTGTCAAGTTATGTAATGTTGCCGAGTTCACTAAGGAAATTAAGGACAAATTGAATAAAATTGATGAGGATTTGAAAGTTAGTGCACAAAAGCTACAACTTGAACCTAGTTCAAGCTCTGCACATCATATGAAAATCAGATTCTTATCTTATATGTAGTTAGAATTATTGAAAGAGCAAGCAAGGATCCGGTCAACACTGATAGACATTCAAAATATGATCCTTCCCATCATGGATACAATGCAGAAGCATATTGTTCACTCAAAAACATTGATCCATGACAACAATTTTTCTATTGCAGACCATATGATTGAACTCTTTGCAGAAGTCCAAGTTGCACTCCATACATGCAAGTTTCTACAAGAAAATTGGGACAGAACTCTGGCACTAATTATTAAGGTACATTCTGAATTTCTCTCACATTTTGGTATCTCCATGTAAATTGTTTGTATATACACCTTTGGCATTATTGTCAAAAAGGGCGAGAGATATGAGAGAAATATGAAAGGGGGAGAAAGAATATGTAAGGGAGAAATAGGAGAAATATGAGGAGATATAAGATATTTGTATATATGATATGATATGTATACTGTATGGTGGAGACATGAAATGTATATATAGTAGAATGACAAAGACAAATTTTGAAAAATCAAAATCTGAATCAGCATGATTTTGTATATAAGTTTTGGACAATAAGTGTTTTTTTCACTAATGCCAAAGGGGGAGATTGTTGGCATTAAGTTATGTTTGTCATTAGTGACAACACTTATTCAGATTCTGTATGTTTACCAAGCTCTCCAAGTAGAATAGTGCTTACCAAGCAATCTGTGGTGACCGAGCTTCGCAGTGCTTACTGAGTTATCAATTCTTGTGATACGAAGCCAGTGTTAATCGAGTGATGAGATGAGCAGTGTTTACCGAGTGCTGGCATGGTAAACATGGAATTCAGTTTCTACCGAGTGACATTGTATCTATTGAGTCTCCAGTGTATACTGAGTTTGAAACTATGATTGAGTGGTTAGTATGGACTGAGCCTCCACTTCTACCGAGTGCATGGTGATGCTGAGTAATGCAGTGGATACCGTGTATCAGAAAGTCACCAAGTCAGTTTACAGAAACTGTGTAACTATATTTGGGCCGACTCAGTCATACTTGTGTTAACTTGTATGTTAGTTGACTTTGTAATTATTTTGTTGGATTGATAATAAGTAATGTTTTGTATCACATCCAATATAGAAGTGTGTGCATGGAAATATATGACAAGTGTATGTGCATATGCAAAG
The DNA here is from genome assembly GCA_027943335.1 of Chamaecyparis obtusa. Classification (NCBI taxonomy): domain Eukaryota; kingdom Viridiplantae; phylum Streptophyta; class Pinopsida; order Cupressales; family Cupressaceae; genus Chamaecyparis; species Chamaecyparis obtusa. The sequence continues at coordinate 479,041 of BSBK01000496.1, read as the reverse complement.
ATGCATGGAAAGTAGAGATAAGTGAATTATAAAGGGCTATAGCAGTATAAGGAGCAACAAAGACATATTTATCATAGAAGGTGATCAGTGCATCAAGGAATCTCAATCAACAAATTAAGTTGCAAGTAAGAGATATACGGTTTCATCCTAATAGGTGAATCAACATCAAATCCTTTAACAGGGTAGACTTAACAGTCTTTTGTAAAATCTCTTAACCAAGTGCATACTTCGTTGTATGTTTGTAAATCCTCTAACAAGGTGGACCTAGCAGTCCTAATTGCTCCTAACAGGGTAGATCATCAGAAGTGATCATTGTAAGCCTTAACCAGCCAACTTTATACTACAGTATTGAAGTTTTGTGGGTATCATCCCCACCCTAGTTTTACTTTCTACTTGGAAGGTTTCTGGGTCACCAAATCATTGTGTTCAAGTGTTATGAATGCTTTTATGTTTTCAGTTTCTCATGCATGCAATTAGATCAATGAGCTAAATATTATTTGGAATATTGTTAAGATCTGCAATTTGTAAAAAGTTTTGAAGTTACTGATTCACCCCTCTTCTCTCAGTAACTTGGCTAGTCTTGAATATTTCCAACAAAAGGTGCCTAAACCATCTCAAAAGAAGCTAGAGTATAGAAAGTGGTCCGCTGATAATAAATGAACATTCACTCCTCTTGGAGGACCTTTAGAATCAGCTATGAGAACTCTGCTGGCCAATAACATCATCTCTTTGCCTAAGATTCGACCACCTGCTTTTGAGCCTAAACCAAAATGGTGGAGAGAGAACAAATTCTATGATTTCCATCGGGGTAAAGGTCACAAAACTAATAACTACTTACACTTGAAACATACCATTCAAGATCCGATTGATAAGGATGATATCACCATTAATAATCATAAGAGCAATAATGATCATACATCATTCACATAACCATTTCCGAAACATGGTCAAGAAGTTTCATCTTCTCAGCCTAACATGGGGGCAAAGGTCAATTATGTTTACCCTGGAAATAATGTTGTTATCAAGATGGTTGAACCTTGTCTCTTTGAAGATTGCAATGTCATCACAATTGTGTGAAGAGATAGAGATCATACCTCAACTAACACAGTTACTCAATCACAAGCTCAGGCACATCTGAACGGACAACTACCAGATTCATCAAACATCCCTAAGATGCCCTTCAATCTTTCTTCCACTTCCAAACAGAAGGCTGCTTCTAAATCTTCCAATCCTAAAGATACGAGGCCAACATCTTATAGCATTGTTCAACAACTCCAACACACTAATGCAAAAATCTCCATGTTTGAGTTGCTTCGAGTATCTCCATCTCATAGAGCCATTCTAGACAAAGCTTTTCTCAGATCCAATGTTCCTGATGATGTTGATTTAGATAGGTTCCAGACTATGGTTGGACATCTTACATCTCCACAATATATTTCCTTTTTAGAGGAAGATGACAACTCCTTGAGTCACCCACATAACCAGCCCTTGCATATAGAAGTCTTGATCCAGAATCATAGAGTCAAATGTGTGTTGATAGATGGAGGCGCTGGCCTAAATATTTGTTCTTACAGCTTGATCACACAATTGGGATTTTCAGAATTGGCTATTGATCCTAGAAAGAAAATAACTATAAAAGCCTATAATGAACAAGAAAGATCTTCTAAAGGCACCATTGTCTTACCTATCAGAGTAGGTCCAGTTATCAGAGATACTATATGTCAAGTCCTTGATCTACCTTTGGCTTACAACATTCTTCTAGGGAGACCATGGATACATGAGATGAAGGCTATTCCTTCTACATTCCACCAATGTTTGAAATTTCCTTACGAAGGAGTAGAGGTCACTATTCCAGTAGACATATCCACCACTTGTAATACATTGAAGGAAAGTGTAGATAAGCTTGTGACTAATAATAGAGAATCTTCCATTGAGCCAACTAAAGAAGCATCCACATCTAAAATGGAAGACACTGCAAAAGAGGTTAATATCAAATAAAATAGTATGGGAGAATATACTATAGAGCCAGTCTTATCTTTGACATCTCTCCCTATCTCACCTAAGTCTTATGGACAATCTTTGAAACAATCCAAACCAAATTCTAAAGAACCTCTTGAGGCATATAAAAAGAATTTTGTGGCAGAACAAGTCTCCAAGCAAGAATTTGAAGAGGATGAAGTTGTGCTTGCATGGCTATACAAAGATGAACCTGAGTCTCAAGTTGTTCAAACTAGTGACTCTAAAGTATCCAAAATCCCTTCTAAGGCATATGGTCAAGGAGATAAATTAATAGCTAAGATGGGATATTCAGGTAAAGGACCTCTAGGAGTCAGAGGAGAAGGTCTTATAACACCTCTTCCACATACTGGTAGAGTAAACAAAGACAAGGTTGGCTTAGGATTTAAAAAGAAACCCTTTCACCTCAAAGGTAATTGTTCTCATGTCATAGAGCAGATCACACCAGGAGAACCTCTTCTTAAGAAAGAAGAAACATAACCATCAGATAGTGACTTAGATAGCTCAGAACTCATCCCCTATGAAAGCTTGCCTAAAGAGATCAAAGACCTTCTTGATGATAACGATGATCCAATAAAAAGAATTAATGTAGTAGAAACACAAGAACCTACTATCAATCAAGAGATAGTTGCCACACAAGAACTAGCTAATCTTGAAAACAATCAAGAAGAGGAAGGTGGTAGTCATTTTGAGATAGATTCTCATGAGTATGAATTCAAATCAGAATCTGAGGGTAACCCTTCTTGGGGTATTCATCCCGACTTTACTCATGTTCTTAGATTTCCTAGAGGCATAGATGAGGAATCTAATGAGTATGAATGGGGAGCCATTCCAGAACCAAATGAAGATGATCTTATTACAGAGAAACATGTTGGTGTTATTCACCAATATGCACCTGAACCCAATGTAAGTCTAGAGAGAAATGATGAACCTATCGAGTATGATCCACCGAGGGCTGAATTGGACTCCCACAATGACATTGAGCCTATTCATGAATTGAAAGTCTTAAGTTGTAATATCACCTTTGAACTTGAGCGTCAGGTTAGGACCAATGATGATAGATCCATATCCGTAAACACTATCTCCCAATCTTTCCCCACTTTGACTATCCAATATCCATAACTTATCGATCAAACCTCCACAAATCCGAGCCATGGTATTTATACCTTCCCAAATGACTATGCCCTTGCTTGTTATCTCAATGCAGTTGAGCCTATGAGTACTTCCATCAGTGAATCAAGCATTAGCATGATGAAGTCAGACATCAAATATCTTAGTCAGAAAAATAAGAATAAAAAGAAAAAGAAAAAGAAAAAGAGCTCTGAGGGTGAAAACCACTTTGTGGCAGTCTCGTAACCTACAAAAGTAAAAATAAAAGACGTATCTAAAGGTGAAAACCTCTCTGAGGTGCCTAAGGATGAGATATTTAATGTTCTTCTGAGTCATTTACAGGACATATCTCCAGTTATAATTGAGCCCACTCAATCCATCAACTTGGGAACAACAGAAGAGCCATAGTTGATTCATGTAGCACAATCTTTATCAGAAGAAGAGAAGCAAAAATTTACAACATTCCTAACAAAGAAGAAAATCAAATTTTCATGGAAATATTCAGATATGCCAGGGTTGGATCCTAATCTTATAATGCATCATTTATCTATAGCTCCAAATGTCAAACTCGTCAAGCAAAAATTGAGAAAGATGCATCCCCATGTTGCACTCTTGGTAAAAGCTGAATTAGAGAAGCTCCTAAAAGCCAGATTCATCCAAGTTATTGACTATGCAGAGTGGATCTCTAACATTGTCCCCATTTCCAAACTAGATAAATCAATCAGAGTGTGCACAGACTTTAGAGATGTAAACAGAGCATGCCCTAAGGATGATTTTCCACTACCTAACATTGATATGATAGTGGACATGACTGTGGGCTTTGAGATGTATTCTTTAATGGATGGTTTTTTTGGATATAACCAAATAAAAATTGCTCCAGAGGATCAAGAGAAAACTACTTTTACATGTGCATGGGGCACCTTCTGTTGGAATGTCATGCCATTTGGGCTTAAAAATGCTGGTGCTACATATCAAAGAGCCATGACATCTATTTTTCATGACATGGTGCATAGGACTATGGAGGATTATGTTGATGATACTTTAGCAAAATCTATGATTAGAGCTGAACATCTAGATGACTTGAGCAAGATACTGGACGTAATGGAAAAATTTAGTCTCAGACTAAATCCTAAGAAGTGTGCTTTTGGTGTCACTTCTAGAAAGCTCTTAGGATACATAGTCTCAAAAAAGGGCATTGAAGTTGATCTAGCTAAAGTAAAGGCTATCATGGAAATGCAACCTCCAAAGAATATTAGTCAAATGAGGACATTGCAAGGAAGAGTTCAATCTATCAGAAGATTTATATCATAGCTGGCAAATATATCACAACCTTTTACAAAAACATTACATAAAGGTGTGACCTTTGCATGGAATGAACAATGTGAGAACAACTTTAATCATATCAAGAAGTATCTATCAAATCCTTCTATCTTGATGCCTCCCATTCTGAGGAAGCCTTTGATCTTATATGTCTCTACTACAGATACATCACTGGGGGCATTGCTAGCACAACATGATGAGAACAAAAAGGAAAGAGCTATATACTATATCAGTAGAACATTGGTTGCATATGAGAAGAACTATTCCAAGATTGAGAAAGCTTGTCTAGCTGTGATCTTTGCATCACAGAAACTGAGACACTACATGTTAGCTCATACCACACAATTGGTAGCTAAAATTGATCCATTCAAGTACCTACTAAGCAAAGCTTCCCTCACAGGTAGATTAGCTAAATGGGTCATGCTCTTAAGTGAATTTGACATTGAATATGTGGAAAGAAAGGCTATCAAAGGATAGGTTATTGTTGATCAATTAGCAGATGCACCTCTTATTGATGATACACCAATGCAAATGGAATTTCCAAATTCCTCTATCATGACTCTTTCTTCTAGAGAATGGCAGTTATTCTTTGATGGTTCCTATACATAAAATGGATCTGGAGTAGGCATCTTGTTCATAACTCCTCAAGGATACTCAATCCCAAAAGCATTCAGATTAAAGTTTCCTTGCCCAAACAATATTGTAGAATATGAAGCCCTTTTGAATGGTATGAAAATAGCAATTGAATGGAGAGTGACAGAGCTACACATTCATGGAGACTCTCAACTTGTTATCCATCAAGTCAATGATGTGTACCAAACTAAAGATGAAAAGCTCATTCCTTACAAGAGAATGGTAGATGATTTAAAGAAGTATTTCATATCTATCACATTTGATAAAATTCCTAGAATGGAGAATAAGGTTGCTGATGCAATGACAACGCTATCTACTTTATTATAGTAGCCTGAACATGAGCTACGTTACGAGTTCCTGGTGGAAGCACTATCTTATCCTGTATATGATTCCCTCGAAACCTACATGATCTACACTATTGTTGGTCATGATTCATCCAGATACAAAAACCTATTTTCCTATCTCCAAGACCAAATCATTCTCGATACCTTCAACCACCATGAAAAGAGATACCTTATCTAAAATGCCTCCCGGTATGTCATCATTGGTCATGATTTGTACAAATGAGGTCTAGATGGTACACTACTTAGATGTTTAGAATGGGAAGAGTCTCAACGTGCGTTAGAGGAAGTCCATGATGGTATTTGTGGGTCACACTCAAACGGTTTAACACTAGCTTTAAAACTTATTAGGGCTGGGTACTATTGGCCTGAAATGGAGAAAGAGGCTATCAAGTTTGCCAAGAATTGTCAAAAGTGCCAAGTGCATGGCAAATTAATTCATGCTCCAGGGAGGGATCTAATTCCCTTTACTACACAATGGCCTTTTCACCAATGGGCATTTGATCTTATAGGAGCTATACATCCTCATTCTTCCAATGGACATACCCATATAATCATAGCCACAGATTATTTTACAAAATGGGTAGAAGCGGTCCCTTTGACACAAGCAACTAGCAAGAAAATATCTATGTTCATCTTGAACTATATCATATGCAGATATGGGATCCCTCATTCCATAATCACAGATAATGGTGGATAATTTAAGAACAAAGACCTAGATGATTTATGTGCCAAATTCAAGATTACACAACATTGGTCTTCTATCTATTATCCTGAAGGGAATAGCCAAGCAGAGGCTTCTAACAAGAATCTATAAAAAATCTTGCATCACATAGTTAATAAAATAGGAAGAGACTGGCATCTCATGATCAATCTAGCTCTCTAGGCCTAAAAAACAAGTATCAAAACACCTATTGGGGCTACACCTTTCGCTTTAGTTTATGGGTCTAAAGTGGTACTGCCTATTGAGGTTGAAATCCCATTACTAAGAATCAGAATGCATGGTCTGGTAACTGATGATGACTACAGAGTGTCTAGGTTGCAAGAACTTGAACTACTAGATGAGTGCAGACAGGCAGTGTATGATCATCTCAGAGTATATCAGAAGAGAATGTCTAGAGGCTACAACAAGAAAGTCAGACACAGAGAATTTCAGGTTGGTGATCTAGTCTTGAGAGAAAATCCTAAAAATCAATCACATCAAGAACACAAGGGGAAGTTTGAACCCAACTAGTTGGGTCCCTTTGTAATCACTACTACTTTTGGCTCTGGTGCCTACCAACTCTCAACGACTAAAGGAGAACAGCTTCGAGAACCAATCAACATTCTGCATCTGGAGAAATTCTATGCATGAGGCATTCAGTCTATGGTAAAATGTCTTGAAAAAATCTTAAAAATTTAAAAAGGTCCTGAAAAAATGAACATCTTGGTGAAAACCTAGCAATGGGCACCTTGATGATTCACAAAAAAAGTGAAAAATATCAAAAAATACAAAAAAAATGAAAAAAAGAAAAAGTGCCTTGGTGAAAACTTGGAAATAGGCGCCTTGGTAGAAAATATAGAATTTCTGCCAAGATGGTGAAAACCTGGCAAACGGGTGCCACTTGTTTCAAAATGCTCCATTTAATGAACCTATAGCCCATTTTTGGGGTATTACATTTTGCCCCTCTTTGAATTGTTGTGCGAAGCGTAGTGGTTCAAAGACAGTTTGTGTATGATGTTTGAAACTGATGTTTGAAATTGATATTGATATGAGACAGAAACTAATTGAAAGTGATATGAAGATTAAAAAAAATCTTGAAAATTGGAAAAAGTCCTAAAAAAAGGAACATCTTGGTGAAAACCTAGCAATAGGTGCTTTGATGATTCACAAAAAAAGGTAAAAAATATCAAAAGTACAAAAAAAATGAGAAAAAAGAAAAAGTGCGTTGGTGAAAACCTAGGAATAGGTGCCTTGGTAGCAAATATAGAATCTCTGCTAAGATGGTGAAAACTCAGCAAACAACACCACTTGTTTCAAAATGCTCCATCTATCAGTGCAATCTTGGTCTTTCCCAACTTTCAGTTTTGCTTTAGTTTGTACATATCTCCCATTTTGTTTCTGCATTCCTGTTTTCAATAAGTCAGTTTGTACACCAATTAGCTCAAGCGTCTATATCCTATCAATGTTCAAACTTGGGGGCAATCAATGTCATATCCTATGGCCTCTAATGTATCTTAGACGTATCATATCTAGTCAAAGTCATTTGAAGCTTCATCCAAGTCAGTCAGTCAGTCTCCTCTCCAGAAAGGATTTTGCATCTACAACAACGTAATCAAACATCAAACAACAAATTGAAAACAATTTGTGCTTTTTACATGTTTTTATCTCCTTGTATGCTTACTGATTCACATTGAGATTTTTGCATAGTGTGTTCCCACAAGCTCTTCGATGATGTCCTTTACAGGATTTAGAGAGTGATGACTGGGGGCATAATCTTTTCTTTGTCTTCTGGTTGTATGTGACAATCTAACAACTTTGGAAATTTTGGATTGAAATGGTGTCCGACTGTAAGAGCCTCTATCTTGAATTGGATGGCCATGCGTACCTCGACCATTGATACCCAAACAATTTAAGGAAGTTTGATCTAACTATTGTCTTTTTGAGTGAGTTCTTTCTCCTATTGTGAAAAGCAATCTTACCTAAGGATGTGAACAATAAAGGGTCACTACGGGTAATTCACATTGGTTTTAAAATGATCTCTTGACTGCTTGATGTGTTTGTAACGCAAGGCGTATTCTGGTCATCATGACATTTATGTTTTGATGCTTATACAAATTGCTATATCAAAATGGACATGATATTCAAGTCATCCTGGTGCTTATGCTTTGATGCTTATATCTAATCCGACATTCTGAAAACAAATCAATATTCATATATCCATGGTTTCCTAATCAGTGGGTGTTGTATTGATTCTTGCATATACAAATCGGTATTCATATGTCTATGGTTTCATAACTAGTGGGCATTGTATTGATTTATTCGATTACCTAAAAATTCAATGATGAGAATGACTGACACATGATCAGTGACTAGGTCCTAGGTCTTAGGTTGCATTTCATTCTGCATGTCTCTTTGCATTTTGTATGTTTGCATGATCTCATAATGGTTGGCTAAACTTCAATGCTTAAATGATTCTTCAATCACATCTTCTAATCTAACAAGAGCTGAATCTCACATGAAGGTTCCTCCAACGAAACAGTAAGTAGAATCCTTTTTCAGGATCAAAATCGAAATATGAGATCATTTACTATGTCAAAATCACGATTTAAAATTTTTTGGACCTAGGACGGTTCACTACTTGCATAATCAACCTTCAATCATCATAGAAATCCAGTTTTAAACTTAACTGATTATCTAACATCAAACTATCAAAATTTCAACTGGGTCAGCTATGGTCAACTCATGGTCAAACCTAGTCAAACTTGGTCTCTAGGACCTCCAAATGATGCAGAATGTATTCTTAGACGTGAATAACCACTTCTCAAATCAATTAACATGCTTCTCCACCATTCAACGCTAACTTTTCTTGTCAGATTTCAATTTTAATCCTGAAGGGGGCATGGTATTGCACATCATTCAAAGTTTGTAATCATATCTTTATTGAAATCATATCTTTCCTCAGTAATCGAGACAACAACCATGTCTAGTTGCTGATTCATCAAAAAGACCTCATTGCTTAGGGCAAATCAATCATCACTCGGGGCATATCAGATTCATCGAGATCCATATCAATCTGGTATTCTCTTAATCTTGTAAATTGTATCAGTTTTTGTAACTATCGGTTCAATTGTGTTATTTCCTTGATTCTTCAGTAATTGAAGGGTTCAGATGTGATACCAATGTGATTCAATACAAGGACAATCGGGTCTAGAATTAGTCACTCACTTCTTTGCAATCATGAGGTTCAGAATCAGGCATTTTGACACTTTTTCGCAATCATCGGTTCATTTGCTGTTATAGTTAACATTATCTTTGGTCACTCAGGACCTATTATCTTCAAATCTTTCAATCAGTTTCTGTCTCATATCAATATCAATTTCAAACATCAGTTTTAATATCATACATAGACTATCTTTGAACCACTGCGCTTCGCACATCAATTCAAAGAGGGGCAAAATGTAATACCCCAAAAATGGGCTATAGGTTCATTGACCTCCTACATCTTCAAATCAAACGAAATCGACATCGAAGTCCTAACCTAAGGCACATCTGAACATCATCAAATCCTAATTGATTATCATAAATTCTGCATCGGGGAATATTCCTAGTAATATTCCTAATTATCATAATTATCTTTAATTTAATGATTATTTGGCGATAAATCCTATTTATCCTAAAGTTTGATTAATTGAATATTCTCAATATTTAATTAATTAGATTTAATTCTGCCACTTAATTATTTAATTAGAGTTAATTCTATTTATTCCTAAATTGTATTATTTAATTTTGACAACAAATCCAAAATCCTATGAATAATTGATTAAATTCTTATTTAATTAATTAAAGCAAGTTGTCAATTTTTAATAATATTGTTTTAGAATAAAGTTTGATTAAATGATTGATTAACCCATAAATCAATTGTTTTATTTTTCAAAATCAGTTAAGTTGGAAATAAATCACTTTATTATTAATTAATTCATAAACAAAAACATGCACAATCACAAAAGCAGACAACTATCAATTATCAATTAAATCTAAACTCCATTTTGAGTTAAACTCTGATTTTGCATGTTTTTGTGAGTTAATTATCCTTTATTTAAAAATAACTCAAAAATCAACCTGAGTTATTTGAGTGATTTATGGCTTTCTTTCATGCATCCCCAAAGCCCTGGATTTCTATAAATCAAGGCTCAGCTCTTCATAATCATACCTCATATTTTTGCAAACTTATGCTAGCGAATTGCTATATGGAGAATTGAAGCTTCTTTGCGAATCAATAGCTTTGTGAGATCACCTTTGTTTTCATATCATTGTTAGAATTTTTGCATATCAATTTTCATATTAGCATAGATTCATATCAAGTTTTCATTATCATAATTGCATAGAAAAACAAAAAAAAAATACATTAATTGCATCCATTCCATATCTAGATTTTGCATTCAAATCCTTCATTTATGTGTCGTCAAGGTCACTGATCTCGGTATAATATGAGAATACATACTCGCATCTAATAGAAGGCAGTAAATCACCTAGTTAGTTTAGTTTTTCATTTATTGCATGATTTCAATTTCAACTAACCTCTAATTTTTACTGAAGTGTTGTGTCTGCAGATAGGTACAAAATTCACACACACGGATAAAAGCCTTAGAGAAAGAAAGAAGAGAACCTAGAAGGGAGGACGTTCATGAAGAAAACCATGAAGAAGAAGGAGAGTTCCATGGAGGACAAGATAATAGGGGTCATAGAGAAGAAGATGATCCCGATGAGAGGAGGTTTATGAGATTGATAAAGGTAGTACAAGGTACTGGAGGAAAGAGTAATGTAGATTTACCAATCTACCAAGGGAAGATGGATACTTAAGAGGTGCTTGGATGGGTATAAGCACTTGAAAAATAATTTGATTTAGAAGAGATGAAGGTGATGTTAGCAAAAGAAAGGTTGAGAGGTGCAACCCTTACATGGTGGACTAGTACTCAGAGTGAAAGGATAACAAGAGGACTGAATAAGATATCAAATTGGGAAAGAATTAAAACTATGGTATAGGGATAATTTTTTCCATTAGACTTGGAAATACAAACTAAGATGAGAAGAAACAATTTGAAATAGAGGGACATGGATATTATGGCCTACACAAAGAAATTTCACACCCTAAGCATTAGGGGAGGGATATAAGATGAAGATGAGAAGGTTTCAAGGTACATGAATGGACTTAAGTACAACATACAAGATGGGATTGGGTTGAATATACCAAGGACCCTAGCAACTTGCAGTCAGGGCTGAAGAGACGTTGGAGAGAAAGAATGAGAGACAAAGTAATAGACTAGGAGGAGCCATGAGAGGAAGAGGTGGTAGAACAAATGCATATTTTCAAAGCAACAATGATAAAGTTAAAGGTAAAGAACCTAAAAAAAATTAGAGAGGAGGATATAGAGGAGGAACATTTGGTGGAAGAGGTAATGGTATCTTTATAGGTAAGTGTTTTAATTGTAATTAAGTGGGCCATCAATCATTTAGATGTCCTAAATGTACTGAATCAGACCAAGACAAAGATAGAAGAGTACATCTTATGCAAGAGGATGAAGAGAAGTAAATACCTAGATCAATAATGGTAGATCCTAAGGTTGGTTAATACTTGATGGTAAGCCAAGGAGAATTTTTTATAGAGCCAATGGTAAATATTTTTCAGAACTAATTGTTTATGCAAGGGCAAGTTATGTAGATTGATTATGGATTCTAGATCTCATAGCAATCTTGTTTCATCTGATATGGTTTCCAAGTTAGGAATTTTTCCATTTGACCATCCTAATCCCTACAAGGCCACTTAGGTTACCCAAAAATAACATGTAGTGGTTAGTCAAAAGGCTTATGTGAATTTTTCTATTGGTCCATATCAGGATAGGGTTCTTTCTGATGTCATTCCTATGACATATGGAAATATAATTCTTGGCAGACCATGGTAGCATAGTAGGAAAATAGTTCATGATGGGTTTGAGAACACATGCTTAGTGCACAAGGATGGTGAGAAGTATAAAATGAATCCATTACCTTTGGATAGTGAGAAGGAGAACATTGTAATTTGTTTTGGCAATCAGATCTATGAGAAGAAACATGAAACTGGTTGGAAAATGGGAAAATTTCAAAACAGGAATAGTCCTAATGCTAAGGGACTTTGGGATTTGCAAAGTTTGCAAATAGGAACCATTAGTTGTCCGATTGTTGATTAGAGAGAGGATGAAGTCAAGAAGGAGTTTTAGAGGCATCCTATGAAGAATTTGGCATAAAAAAATACAGTCAAAACACATACAACAATCAAGGCAGTAGTTCAAACAATATTGTCATAGGCAGGGACACCCAAAAAAAGGTTTTATTTCCAACATTTCTTGGCATGTGAATATAGGTTAGAGAGGAAGAAATAAAGTTACCCTTTGGGATTACTTGAATCCTAAACAAAGACATAATGCAAGGAATAGTTAGAACCACTCTTGGGACAAGAGTTTCTTTGAAGGTGGGGACTATGATGCAGGAGCATCAGGGCATGACAAGTTGCCTATGAAGGAAAAAGGGAAAAACCAAGGCATGAAGGAATCCAAATGAGTTAATTGGAATTTTTTGAAGCCAATAATGGCCTTTGAAGGCTACAAAAACAATGAATTTATAATAAATCCTAAAGGGCTTGTTAGGGACCTTAGGATCATTAATGGTGAAATACGAGAAAAATGTCAAAATGATGTCAATTAGGTACTTAGGACTCTTAGAAGGATTTAGGAATGGTTAATGAAGTCTTAAGGATCTAATAAGAAAGTTTGATAGGTTATTTAGTTGGGTTTTGCAATAATATGTAAGTTGGAGAATTCAAATATTTGAATCCCAACGACTAGGAATAATTAGGAGGAAATTTGGTTTTAGGGAGTTTTATCATTAAAATGGAAATGCAATTTCTTAGAGATGGTTGAGAGAGTTATATGGAAGGTTACTAAACAAGGTTTGATCATTTTACGACAATATGTATGACAAAGAATAGACTAGTGTACGAAATGTGCATGAAGAATCAATAAAAACACTTTTTTTTTTTTTGCATTTTGAATGTTGTTCTTACAGTGTTTTGATCAGTGAATGTTCTAACTTATTGAGGAACATTTTTAACATTGTTTTTCAATTTATATTGAATGCTTTGAAGTTCATTTGCATCGCTGATTGATCAAACAAGTGTTGACTGTCATCAATAATCAGTGATTTCTTGTAACTTCTAACTATGCTAATGAGTGAATGATCATTCCATGGATGACCAATGACTGATTCACATAGAATTATGAATCCTTGAATTGTATCATATGATACTAACGATTTAATGTTCAGATAAATATTTGATTGAAGGTGATCACTGTAAAGAGAGCATTAAAGGGTTATGAAATGGTGGGTAAGGAGCAACAGTAGGATATATGTTTAAAGGAGATAGTATTTTCTTTTTTTGAGGTGTTTAGATATGCCTTACACAAGGTGGATCCACCCTTTTTGAGTCCTAGAAGTGTTGGGAAGGTATTGAATCAAAAAGCCCTAGTTTAGAGGGTTGTTGGAGACTAATTTGGGGCTTTGCTACTTGGAAGCATAAAAAACCCAAATTTATTGCATATTCTATGGTTTGATAGCATTTTTAAAGACTTTTGAGAGTCTTAGAGTCATGGGATAAGTTTACCATATAGTTTCTTTGTTATTTGGCCTTATTTTATGGTTGTTGTTAAGGAACGATTTGAGAACCTGTGATATTGTTCAAAACAACTTCTGCTAAGATTATAGTATGTTATCATATGTCCAAAATTTTATCTAAAAATAGAATAGTTTTTCTTGGTGTTTTGGAAAATTCTTGAGTTATTGCCCTTTTTACTTCGTTGTTGACCTACAAGAAGGGGCTATTAGGCCTAGTTGTCAAATTGAGTTTTGGGTGTGTTGGGTGTTGTTCCATACCACATAACTTGTCAAATAATTTTTAATTCAACCTAAATTGATCATAAACATCCACTTTGGCCATTTGGGAAGGGTGTGTTCATTCCTTGGTTCATTTGAAGCCTTAAGGGCTAGTGGGCAAGTGCCTAAACCACTTAAAGATCCATCCATTTAAACTTGTGTTTAGTCCTTCACCATTCCCCTTTGCATCAGTTGAGGCATGTTAGACCAAAATAATTCAAGGTCAAAGTTTCCATGACTAGCTAAAAGTTGATGGAGACTATGTTTAATCATGATGATTTCTCCACCATGGGGAAATTTCAAACACTTATGGATATGAGAGACAATAACTTTCATAGAATTTAGCCAAGGAAGGCCAAGTCTAACTTGAAACTAATTGGAATTTTGGATGATGACAAAGGTGACATCTAAGGTTTTCTTACCAAATTCAACAAGGAAGGTAGTGGAACCATGGGTAGGACAAGTGAAACCATTAAAATTCTTAATCATCATATTTGATTTAGCACAGGAGTCTTGTTGGAGGTGTCTTATGTAAATATTTTCTTGACTTATAACATTCACCATGTAAGTAGGATCTATAAGTACTCCATAAGAGGGAAGGCTGTTAATCTTAAAAATAATATAAAAGTACCATTAGGTTCCCTAATAGTGTCCTTGAGATCAAATGTAATGCAAAGCTTGAGAGTAGGTTTGGGTTTATATTTGGAATGATCAATAAGGTTGACAACATTTTTTGTCTCAATACATTCATCATCATACTTCACAATAATAGGAGGGTCAACAACATTGGTGGAAGAAGAAGGATAGGGATAGGTAGACTCAATGGTATTGGTAGAATGGGAAGGTAAGGGATTGGTATAAATTTGCAAGTTTGGGTTGGGAGGCACCACAAATTTGTTTCCTTAATCATCAAAACCCTCAACAAATAGAGATTTTGAATTAATAAGATCTTGGATAATTGACTTCAAATGGAAATTCTTCTTAGTATCATGACCAGGTTGACAATGGTATTAGAAAAAGGCTTTGGGATCAATGTTTTTGTTAGTTTATTTTGAAGGATCAATTGGTTTAATTGGAAGAAGTATTAAAAAATTAGCATTAATCAACTTCAACATCACATTATGTAAAGATTCAAAAAGATGTGTAAAAATATGAGAAGGTTTAAAAATAGATAACAAAGGATCCACACATTTAGATACTACTACCACTTGTGCATAAATGTTGTTCAATGAATTGTTGATCTTGATGAAGCCTTTAGTTTTCTAAAACTTTTGAAAAGGCTAGGATGCGACATCACTCTTATCAACCTAAACCATTAGAGTGGTGCTCTCAAATTGACTCACTTGAAGTTGATAATTATGAAGCATTGCACACAATTAAGTAAAGGAAGATAATTCAAAAATAAATATCTTATCTTTAATGTCTTTTTGTAAATTAGAAAAGATAATATGTTGCACATCAATACTAGGCACAAGATAAGAAATTTGAGCATGAAAATGTTTAAATCTACTAATGAAATCAATCATTTTTTCTTTAACACCTTGTTTACAATGCATTATATCAATCAAAGAAATATTAGGACACTATTGTTTTGAAATTCTTGAATGAAAGCATGAGCAAGATTTTGAAAAGAATCAATATAATAAGGAGGTAAACAACAATACATGGCCTTATCTCAAAATGTTCTAGTAAACAATTTAGTCATGAGTTTATGATCATCAAAAAAGTCACTACACAATGTTTGAGGTGTCTTCACATGAGTCAAGGGATCACCTTTACTAGAGTAAGTCTCCAAGTGAGGTATTTCCATGTATTAAGGGATAACAACATGAATGATATCCAAGGACAAAGGGATAGAAATGTCACAAGTGGGATAAATAACATCAACACTCCATCTTAGCTAGGGAGGAATCCTTCTTGATAACTTCTAGTACATCCTCCTGAGACTATCTTCAATAATTTTCATGGGGAAAATCCTTTCGAGAGAAAATCATGACACTCCAAAAGCTACCCAATATATTATTCAAAAATCAATAAAATATTTCAATATACTTAGAGAGAAAGCTTCTCATGGGAGTATCAGCAACAAAGATCCAGAGGTAGCTCAACAATGATTAGACTCTTACAACACAATACAATGCCTCTTACACACCTAATATATATGAGATACAAAATATGAATCTATTAAATGGTATTAAAAAAACCATGCACTAAAACCACCCATAAAAGACACAAAATATCCACTATTGGATATCTAACCTAATGATCAATGGTCAAGGTTCAAAATAAAAAATCATATATGATATTGCATTTTAGGTGGCACTGCCCCCAAAAGCCCCAGCTCGGGCACAATACCCCTAGTCCCTAGCTAGTCACAAGACTGGAGCTAACAAGGGGGTATATTGTCAGAGATACATTGTATTGAGATAAGATGATGAATATATATAGACTTGATT